>JBBPNB010000019.1:0-97509 GCA_038090635.1 Rubroboletus satanas
AGGACTGGTCCGGTTCGTGCGTCCCCCTTCTCCCTCTTTTTTTTTTTTCTTTTTTTTTTTTTCTTTTTCTTTTTTTTCGGTCGAGCCTCGAGACTTGGAGATATTTACTCGACTGAGCTTGGGGCTGCTACCGAAGCGACTCAATTGAAAAACGGGAAGACGATCATGGTTTCAGAGTCGTCGATATCCACGCAACCGTATCCTCACTGTCGGTGGCCAGAGAACGACCACTCGCATGTCAAGGTCGCCGGGGTTCGAGGAAATCAAATCAACGAGCTAGTCTGAACGCGTGATACATGATAACGGGTCCATGAAAGAGCCGACATCATACACTCCTTGTTGCGTTTGAAACGCGGCTCGGCACGTTGCCGTCATAATTATCAGGAGGAACAGTGGGAAAAAATAAAGAGGCCAGGGTACACCACATCTTCCCGGTGATCAAGGACTTGTCGCAACGTTTTTGACAATCAGGTTGGGGACCGCGGAAGTCGCCGCGCCACCGCCGTCTTGAACAGTACCATTTGGTAATGCGACAAGCTTTGCAAACACATCGCATTGATCGTCAAAGGGTCGGAGTGTGGTCTCACCCGTATAACCATCAACCTCGATGGATGGGAAATGTGATTATCCAGTCGAGCGTGCAACGTGGAAGTGGGGGTTCCCATTGCCAGTGGACCCTGGCTGATGCTCCCATTGATTATATCAACATCTTAAGTAACTCCCCCCCTGCGAACAGCCCCTAGGCTACATACATGTGGGATCGACGCGATCTTTGGCGGTTAAGCGACTCGCAGGTCGTATAACTACAAGGGTCAAGAACCATCCGTGTCGGTGTCAGCTGTCAACGTTTCGGGAAATGACGCACCCTGTGCTCATTCCTTTTCGTTTCGAATTCGAATTCGTGACTCGTCAGCACTCGTTATTTTGAACGCCGGTATACCGCCGTGTGTTCAGTAAGCTGGATCACATGATCCGAATTACCCCCCGATTGAGCGTGCAATCTCCGAGCACCATGGTGCCTGCGATGGAAAGATGAAGACTCGGTGAGATCCAAGTCCAAGGCTGCGCCTCCGGGTAACCCGCTTGTTCTCCCCTGTCGTCGAGTCGCCCGAGTCAGGGTTCATTGACATGGATACGCTGCGGGGAGGCTCCATATCATCATGGCCGCACACCGCAGCGACACCGTGACGAGAAGCAGGACCGCAGTCACAAGCAGGTCCTAATTTGTTCTAGGATGGATCTCTCGTCGTTGGAGATATGGTTGTTGTAACCGTACTTGGTCGTACGGTGATAAGTGGGAATGGGATGAGATGGAAATGATGACGATCACGTCGGAAGGCGATGCGGTTTCGGTTTCGGCGTCGACTTGGCATGGATGGACAAGTCCCGGTCGGTCCGCGAATTTTTTTTTTTTCGGATTGGAGCGACATATGCCACTGGGCAGTGCGATCTTATTGACGTGGACTTGTCCGTCATCCATTCTCGGAGGCGATCAACGTTGAATATTGAATCTCGGGTGCGTTTCGAAGGAGGGGGAATGCGTATGTTTGCCGCGGTGGCATCGAACGTTGAGCAGACGTTTGAAAACAAGCCACAACTGGAAAGACAATTGGAGAACGGCGGGACACCAGCGAGACAGATCCGTCGGAGGCAATCCGACGATGTTTCTCGCCGATGGTGCGTGCCACTGATGCGGCGGCGCAACCAGTCCAGTCCAGCCAACCCGCTCGGACTAGCATAGTACCCGGCGCCGATCAAAAAAAACCCCCCAGTGAGAGCGACTTGAACAGCATGATAGCGCGGGGTCTCTGCGCCCGGAGATGGATACCCAAGCTCGACATTACGCACGCCGTTAATGACCGGACCAAGAAACTTGACAGTGAGTGAGAGAAGAGTTGGGGAGTGTGGCAACTTCAACAATCGGGTTACCCGGACAGAGCGTACCGAACAGAGCAGAAAGCAGATTTGGGAGGGGGGGGACGTTCAATTTAGGACTAGTTTAGGTGCAGCCAGTGGGAAGACGCAAAGTGCCAGTGATGATATGGTGATAAGGCCCGGAAGCCGATCACAAACTCCGAGTTGAATGGGCCATCTTTTGACTCGGGTGCGGGTAAGTTCGGTTGTCGGTCGGTCGCGATCTCAAACTCTAGCACGGCATTTGCCTGTCGCCGACTTTGACTACAAAGTCTTTTATCGCCACATCGCATCAGCCGTACAACCGACCGACTCTCCGAGCTCCGACGACCAGCCGAAAAAATGGCTGCCGCCCTCAAGCACTCTCCGAGACCACCCACTCAACCGATGGCACGATCCTTCCATAGACAAGGTTTAGATGCTACGAACGCGCCTCTAAACTCAGGCATTGCATTGCTGGGAGCAGCCATCGAACTCATGGGTAGATGATCAATCACCCGAGGAGAACCGGTAATCAGGATATTCTTATTGAAAATCACCATGCTCAACTGTCGATGGTAAGCTAAAAGAGACCGGTGTCCATCATGATTCCACGTCCGTCAAGAAAAAATGAAACAGTCGAAAAAAAAAACCGTGCATTGGCACAGGATGAAAATAATCAAACGAACGCATCAGCCTGGGTTTATTTTCATATTCGGGACACCCCTACCATCTTCCCATAGATGATAGCATACGCGCGGGAGTTGCCGCACTGCCAAACTTTACCTGCGCACTCAGGTATTCTGTGCGAGGCCTTCCTATTTTTGATATTTGCTGCAGGTGCACGAGATTCCGAGGAGTCTCCACGAATGCCAGATGGTTGGTTAAAAATGGATAGGTGATAGATGCGTGATGGTATAGACACGATACGCAAGCGGTCATCAACATCCCACTCAGGGAAAGTAACAGTGTACGATGCTGTTGGCCGGGGTCAGCCAAGATCGCGATGTAAGGAGGAGAATCAGAGCCATGTTTTCTGCACTTGCTGCTCGGATATTTACTTCTGCGGCTGGTGTGCAAAACATCTTTGGAATTATTCGATGCAGACCCTGTCGGAAATGAAAATCAGCGACATTCGCGATTCCGCCGACACCGAAGTATTACCTTCTCGATGAGAGGCTGTCGGTGGTAACACTGCACTGCACTGGTCCTCAGCCAGTGGCGTAGTGTCCACTCGGCCAAGCTACATGGTGCATCAGATCGTCAGATGTGATATTGCATACATTGCATTGTGAGAAAGGGATTCGGATAGACTAACCCTAATTCGTTCCCTTCCTTCGATCCAGCGATGTTCCACGTCCATGCATAGTACCCAGTGCGAGAAATTCAGATACACATCTTCAAACGGTGCTGCGTGAAGCCGACGTTTGAGTGTCCATATCTGGGGTCCGAAAATGAATTCGAGCCAATTTATGACGAAAATCATTTTGGCAGTCGGGAAGATGCCCTTTCCATGTCATTGGCATCTCGGCGACGACATTCTTCGCCCGTGTGCGGATGAACAAGTCCTTGAACAAAAGCCAGAGCAGTCGGCTCGCCACGTTGACCCATGCCAATCATGCCCGATGACGCTGTGGGGTAACACTTTGTGTGTTTGCCCGTGCGCGATCGTGAGAGAAAGCCACCTATCCGCCATCGAGGACGAATTACAAAGTAAGTCAGCCGAACAACTTGCAAAAGAAAAAGGGTCATTGCAAAGGTCTAACCCGGTCCCACGACGTGATCTAGCCTTGAAACATCTTCCACGTCAATTGGTTCTGATGTAAAATTGCTCGATGAGGATAGTGGCTTACGGCAGGACTTGGTGCTCACCCAGCCGATAACAAACTATGGTATCAAGTCCTCGCGCTTTCACAAGCAAGGGTCGGATGGGAACAGCCTCTCCATCACTTCCACCCTCGGACATCATGATGACCGTTTCTTTCGCATCGGCGAACCGACCCTCCATCGCTGGACCCTGAAAGGCGTGCGGGAAAACGGCCGAGTCGAGAATAATGTTTCTTTGAGGGAGAGTAGCATTGACGATGAGGTAAACGAATAACTCGCTCTCGAGAGCTGATGCCTAGATTGGCGTAAACACAGAGTTTGTACTCAACCTTCCAGTGGTCGCTTACCGAAGCGTTGTAGTATGTGTTCCAGTCCAACGATCATTCCTGTTTAATCGAGATTTGTGACATAGTGTGTTTCGTTGATCGTACCGAAATGTTTCATCGGAGTGAATGCGGCAAGTGTAGGATCGTACGAGCCCATCGCATCTAGGGAGGGACAAACGTGAGCAAATCCTACTCGCACGAACCAGCGAGATCTTACAGACGTAGAGCTCCATGGTAGGCCCTGAAGTAGGGATGATGAAACTCGAGTTTGAACACTCGGCGATAGCAATGTTGCAATCAGCATGGGAAGGAGTTGCTGATATGACACGATAGTTGGCCTCGCATGGGATATAATCCATCAAGCAAATACGAACAAGCATAGCGGAGCACTTGAGTTACAGGCTAGCCGTCCCTGACCAGGTATACCCCTGCGCCATGGACGAGCGTCGTGTCATTGAAGTTCTCGGTGGTAGTGCGATTGACAAGGTGGCGACCGTTATCGCGCGAGATGATATCATTGAATGAAACGGTAGCCTGCCTTGTTTTTACCGCTACTATCCTCGATGAGAAGTTAGAAATATTTGTTATTCATCGTGGTGTTCAGATGGGGCATTTGGTCGGTAATCTGCGTGAGCCAACCACCCCACGCTTCGGTGGTTTCGAGAGGTCTAGTACCAGATGCAAGCACTTCTATCGTAACCCAGTTGGCTTGGGCGAGCGACCTCACGAAGCCGGAGCCACCACATAGACCAACGAGGAAACTGGTTGCTAGTAACAAACCTGGGGAAAGGAGACTTTGGCGGCTTGCAGGTTGGATAGGTAGATTTTCCAAACATTAGGAAGGACAGTAGTCTTGTGATCCGAGATGTAGGCGGCTTCCTCGGAACCAAACGTCTGATTTCCGGGTGCGCCTGCCTGGCGCACGAGGGTCAATCCATTCGAACAGGCATCAATGAGTGGCGTATAGGCTTGGCTAGACGCATTCTGTGCATTCGCGAGCAAAGACGCAGATGCTACAAGAAGGGTTACCAGCATCGCGAATGAGAATGGTCAGCCCCGTAGACGTGGGTTTAAGTACCCAAATACATGGGCAGATGATGTCCCATGAGACTGTTGAGAAGCGAAATGGTATAGCGAAGCTATAGGGCTCAAACAAACATGTGACCTTATATCATAAGGATATGAAGACCATCAGCGCCCCCGAGATTCTAGCGGGACAGAATCCTCGGGGTGACTTGCAGACCAGCTACGGGGACGAAAAGAGTAGTGTTGACGAAAATCATCAACGAATGATGTATGGTCTGGAAATCGATCACAAACTTGGGTACCTTCTCCGTTCAGTAGGCAAATCAGAAACAACATCCTTCATGTTAGGACGTACTCACCTGCAATAACTCATTGGAGATCGGGTCTGTATCATCTTGACCTGATCCTATAACTACAGAGCTTGGTGCGAGGGTAAATCGCTACCATCTTTGAGCTATCCGTCTGTAGGAGCCACCACCCCAACATCAAGATGGGTGGGTCCATGTTTAGTCCAAGGATGAAGCTTGAAGGCCATGAATTGACATGATCTGGCCATCAAAGCTTTTCAGGTTTGAATCACTCGCCATCCCTTGTGAACGGGCTGACCCTTGTTAATTCCCACGACGATTATCAAACTTGACTCCTCGATGCCTCCTTGCAGTTGTTGGTCACCACAAAGTACTGGCACGTTGGTCCCATGCACCGTGTCGAGTGTCTTACTTGCAATGAAGTAGGCTGGAGCTGTTTTTTGCGACAGCTCCGGAACTGCATGATCAGGCTTATACTCTCGAGACTTGCCTGCTCACTATGCAACGATTCTCGCTGGCAGTCGTTCGGAGTCCGTGCAAACCGTTGAAGTTATAACATTACATCATAGAGACACTCGAAAGACAGCCCCTGTCTATTCTACCAGCCGCCGAGGCGGCGGAACGGTGCCCGTCAGCCGCATACTCATTCGCCTGGTACAAAAACCGCGTTATGTTGCTTCCCCAAGTACGTTCAATCCATCATCATTCTCCCTCAAGATGGAGTCCACCCCACGTCTCTTGATCGTCCTTTCACTTGCAGTGCTTGTGGGTGCGATGCCTGCCGTCTCAAACCGAGCTCCTCGGATCCCTTTGCAGCGCCGCTCACTCAACTCGGTGTACCCCACGTTGGTCCAGTCAGACACGAGCGAACGATTTCTGGGTGCCCAAAGAATTGCACAGCTCATTAGCTATGCTCACGAGTGTGTTTTCTGTCCCCTCGTTGTTCGCCTTGCTCAACTTACGGGATAACTTTCAGGAAATACACGAATACCTTTGCGGCATACGAGCGTAATACAGGTTCACGCCATCCACTTGATACGCTGCCGATATCCTCCTCGACAAGCCCATCAAAACGCGCGAGCAGCGGATCCGTTGTTCTTGGCAATGCTCAGGCAGAGATGTGGTACGGTGCCCTCGAGATCGGAACGCCACCTCAACGCTTCTCGAGTAAGACATCGCTCATTGCATCTGGATCGTCGTTCTAATCGCTTTAATTTTTGAAAAGTGGACTTCGACACAGGTAGCTCTGACACGTGTGAGTATCTTGCATCTTAAACCAGCAAGGTTAGGTTTATATCTCATTAGGGGTGCCCATCAATGGCTGCCCTAACGGCTGTTACGGGCATCGCACGTATGATGCTTCCAAGTCAAGCACTTGTCGGGGTCTCACGTCTCCTTTCATTGGCGTCTTGGCATATGGTTCGGGGGCAGCCCTCGTAACCACCTATGAAGATAAAGTTGAAGTGGGCGGATACACGGTAGATCTTGCTCGTTGGTGTTCGGACAATGACTGACCCACCCCACTAGTTCAATCAAGTGTTTGGTGGTGCATGGTTTTGGTCAGAGGACGTTGGGAATGAATTTTCCTCGGACGGTCTTTCGGGTTTCGGATTCCCGGAGATCTCGACCTTGAAAGTACCATCGCTGATGCAGAACTTGAACGAAAGCTATCAACTACCTCGAAGGTGCTTCAGCTTCAAGCTCTCCACCACGCCTGGACAAAGCGAATTGATCATTGGTGACGTGGACTACGCTGCATACAAGAACAACACGCTTGTGTCCGTCCCAGTGATGAAACCGGGGTACTGGCAAGTTAAGTTGGGAGGGATTGGTCGTCGCAACCACACAGTTCCAGAGAGCATCGATCAAGCTGCAATCGTCGATACGGGCACCACGCTTATCCTTACGTCAGACACCATCGCAGATAGCTACTTTTCAGACATCCCTGGTGCAAAATCTACGCCGCTTGGCATTTATACGGTGTATACGGGTGCGTCGCGTCTCTATATCAACGTGAAACCACTTGATTCGACGTCCCGCAGTTCCATGCGCTAACATCGCTTCAACGACACCGACACTGAAATTTGGAGGGAGAGAATTTCCGGTGTCTCCTGAGGCATGGAACTTTGGTCCTATCGAGTCTGGGTCAACGGATTGCATGGTTGGCATGGCTGCATCCAACTTTGGTATGTTTCTCTCGCTGTGTGTTGCCGCGATGTGAAGCTCATGCGTATGGACAGCTTTCACGATTCTCGGGGACGTCTTCTTGCGAAACGTGTACACTATATTCGACTTTGACTATCTTCCTCGTGTCCAATTTGCGGAGCTTGTCTGATATCCCTTGGGTTATTCTTATTTTGTATTTTAAGTAATTTGTTTCGAGAGGCCTAAGCGGAGTGTGCGCGTGGCCGTGCCAACCCGGCGACAGCCCTTGACTACAGCCTGACCCCTGTTCATATTCGCGTATCACGAACTCGTCACTGTTGTCAAGTCTTCTTCCCAAGGTGTCAGTACGAGGATAAACCGGAAGAGCTGTCCTGGTACAAAGTTGGCGCGCCATGTCCTACTCCTCTCTCCAAGCCAACTTTCCAGTCTTCCCATCCGCTCAGCCCGCGTCAAGAGGTCCTCCATTACCGCAATCGTCCCCGTCCCAGGTACCAGCCGGCCCACGCCCATTCAAGGCTCCCGCCCACAAGCATGCTCACCATCTGCACTCCATTCCCCCTCGCGAGAAGTCCACCAGGACCCTCATCATTGATCATATGCTCTGGGTGCATGCTCGTACCAGATTTGCCCAAGCGCGCGCAGAACTCGGCATGACTGACCGTACCGGTGGTCCCTCCTCACCCCATTTCCGATTCCGGGAACGTCCAGAGCAGTACGACGAAGAAGACGAGGTCTCTAGTGATGGCGAGGACGTCGATCAGCTAAAGGCCAGAGCGGCAGGCCACGGAGACACCCATAATGAAGACGAAGACACCATCATGCAGAAACAAGATATCGCTTTGGCAAGGAGTCTCAGACTGCGCGCCATTGCCCTCGAAAAGGTCGTCACTTCCATGCTCGATCAGCCGCCACCCCTGCACCCCGTCCCTCCCATTGATGATGAAACACAATCTCCTCCAGGTTCCCCCAAGCGCCGTGAATCTCAACTTACGTCGAAAGCGTCCCACCCGCACACGTTGCCCAACGGAGTCCGTCTCCGTCTTGCTCTTGGCACAGTCATCAACGATCTATTCGCTCGTCAGGCGCCGATCGCGCCATACCGACATCATCATCACCCACCCCCGATCGTCGTTTCCAACTCTCTCTCGGAAAAGGAATCGGCAGAGTCTCTCTCCTCAAATAGCTCCCCGGTGCTCCAGATCCCATCGCCTCATCCTTCCACTTGCACAAGTCAGTCGTCTGCAGGTGTTAACGGCGTGCTCCCGCCTTCACTTATCGCGCTTGCATCCATATCCGGAACCTCCGGGGTACAACCATTTCCATTTCCTTCGACAATGCCCGTTCTCAGTGCACAAGGGCAACGGATTATGGTACGTCGCTATTCGTCTTACGCTCTCACAGAAAATTTAACCATCCACCGAAGCAACCGGGAATACAAGCTATTTGGAATGACAGAGTTCGTATCTTGTATATGGAAGGTGCAGACCCCTCAACAGCAAACTCTCCACCTGCTTTGCGTTGCCCAAGGCATCTGCATACCGGATGCGAGATATGTGTTGAGGCGAAACATCTTATGAAGGCACCAGGAGGACCGACAAAGGGAAGAACTGGCACCTGGGGAGGTGAAACCGCATCACGTCCCCCCCAAATTGGCTCAGGGAAGAGCATGGGCGGTTGTGGCGGCGGCATCACTGGTTGGCAAGATGGCAGTGGTATCGGTTCCGGGCTTGCTCATTCCGGGATCAACGGTAGCGTATTGCGCAGGAAGTCTAAGTGGTTTCAACAGGATGCGGAAGACGCCACCTATGCGGGTTCGGGCGCTGGAAATACACGCCTCTCAGAACTGATTCCTCGGTTTTTACGTTTGTCAGCACTCGTCGCGATGGAGCTAGGCCAGGAACTTGGGGATGAGGAGTATGAACGCGAATCACAGAGAGAGAGATCTGGGGGAGCACCTTCTGCGTCCCCACTGTCTCCGATGCACGCTCGAAAAGCGCAATCGGAGAGCGAAGCGAGTCCCCTACGGCCATCCAGAGATTGGTACATGCTGTTTTCCGGACTCCTTACTCGAGCTGCTTTGGAAGGGTACCTCACTGGTGGTTGGAGGGGACCTGCTGCCGCTTCCTGTCTACTCTCGGTTGGACTCGGGATGTCAGACGATCCATCCCCGGGCGATGAAGACGAGGGAGACCCGATATTCGAGTGGTTTGATCCAGATGATCTCCCTACATTAAAAGAAGCAGTGCAAATCATGTTCCCATCATTAAGCGCCATGCCCAGCAGCGTGCCACCGCGTAGGGAAAATGCAGAGGCTGAATTTGAGGTTGAAATGAAGGAACGATTACGAAGGGTAAGTACTCTCTCTGGCATGGACTGCTCAGTCAGATTGATGATTTGAACCTTAGTTCTATGCCATTCCATCGCTGACCCCCGACCTGTCGACGCACATGGAAGACCTGGCATGGCATTATCCCGCCGAGCCTGTTGAGCGAGCTACGGTTCGTTTCTGTGAGGCCGTTGCAAAATGGCGGGGCAAACCGGAGCTGGAAACGGTAAGTGTCGTTCATTGTGATAAGGCCTGATATCTCACGTGCACGACCTAGTACAAAAAGAGATTCAAGGATCCTGCCACACCAGCCATGACAATTGAGTCGCTTGTCCATTCCAACCCGACTAGTCCTACATCTGGTGGCTTCTCCACCCATACCAGCCTGCCAACGTCCAAGCGACCTCCAATAGAACAGTATTTCATCTCCCCTCAATCTCTCATTGGACGCAAGCGTCGACGTTCGGCGGACGACGGGGATCGCTATACAAAACGGGCGCACGGTGTCATGCTGGGTTCCGCGGTGTCGTCCCATACTTGATTGCCAGCTTAGACGATTGGATAGGCTTACTGCCTCTTTGTATAGTATCGTTATCGCTGTTTTATTTTTCGTTGTGTCGCTTTCCGGGTGTCCCATTGCATGGTATTCCTGTCGCTTTTTCGTGTTGTCTTTTCGGTGCGATTTGGGATGATATACTATGTAACACAAGGACTAAAAATCTTACCTCTGCAAGCATGGACATTGCTGATCTTGGGCGATGGTATTGCCTTAGTCTAGGTTACTCGTGCTCGACAATTATGTTTCATCTCACCCCGCTTGGGACAAAAGAGTACATACTAGAGACAGATGATGTGTGCGAAGGCTATCTCTGGTCGGGGGATATCGGACGTGCGTTCCGCTCAGACACGGCCCGTCTGTGGCGTCGAGGTGTCGTGACGTGTGCTGAAAGGCGTTTGCCGTAGGGTTCGATGACACGCGATGAAAATAAGTATGGCCCTACGTATCTCCATCTGATGGATGTTCATGGCCTGGAAATGACGCACACAGGTCGCCCCACGGCCGCCGGGACCATATCGTCTCATAACCGTACTGTTTATTGTTCATTTGACTCTTTGGAAGCGAGCGTTTTCAATTGGTCATGCTCGGGACGAAAGCAGGTATGCGTACGCCGTCGTGTACTGAGTCATATGCAAAACACAACAGGATCCTGTGTTTTCGGAGGCTTCCCCTCGAATACTCACGGTATCTATCTATCCTGGCAGTGTTTCGACTCATCAGCGAGGCAAAAAGATGAACAGGGACATGATATCGATGTTGGTACCTCCGAGTCGGTGCACCGGGTGTTACTACTGCATGTATCGTGTGAGTGTGAGATGATGTTTTTCGGAGGTTCTAGACGGGACTGACGACCGTTGCAATGGTCGACCTGAGTCGCCCCAAGCCGTTGCTTCGTGTACCTCCGACACATTCAGCAGACCGAGGTCGATTCACGCGATAGACACGTGTACGATATCGTACAACACCGAATATACGCGGAATGTAAGTTAACACGTACATGTGGTATGATATACTTTCCAGTTACGAGTCCTCACTGCCTTCATTCCCCGGTTTGGACTAGATCATTACCCACTCTTTCGGGATGAACTCGTTCGCTATGCCAGGTGTATGTAGTGATATGTATGCAGCCAAAGACAGACCAGCTGCTTATCCCATGATCAAGATACATGTGATGGTCCAGTACAAGTGTACGCTAAGTTAGTGCATGCTATGGTGTACGATGTACGGTAAGATAGTTGTTCATAAGAGTCGTGGCTGTAATGGTCAATGTAAATGCGTAAAGGTAGGCCTTAAAATATACAGTTATATCCTGGGACAGAGCGTTGATTTGCCGGATCTGATGGAGGCGAGGGAAAGACAACTCACCATCTTGGCTGAATCTGTCGTTCTGGGTAAAGATGCATCATGATTTGGTCTGTGATGAACTCCGCCTCGACTTGGGAAGACGGTCTGTGCTCCGCGCAGAATGGGCGTCTGAGCGGTAGTTGCGGCGGCCGGTGGCCGACGTCGCTCGGTCGGGAGGGCCACCGAGCATGGTTAGTGCGGTTGGGAGGACCATGCCCGGGGTGTTTCCTGTCGTCTACTGCGACGGAGTCAGGGGTGTCTCTTCCACGTCGGCGATAGTTCGGATCAGGTCTCCGCATCTCAGAAATCGTTCGCTTCCGCTGTTCCTCCTCTGCGGTGCGTCGTGCCATGGACAATTCCTTGAGATAGCGTTCCGTGTCTTGTGCACGGGAGGAAGAGATCTTGTACGTTCCTTCGCAGAAAAAGCCGCCGGGGACACCACGGCATTGATAGACACCCTTGACGGTCTGCGGGTTATTTGGAAAGATACAATCGCGCTGGGAACACTTGTTGTGGTATGGCGAAGGCCAACCAGGTGGGAGTGTCGTGGGCTTTGGCTTTCTAGAAACTGGGGACCTCGTTTTTCAGTCGCACGCAAGGCGGCTTTCGGACGGGGGTACGCACAGAAGATCATGCGAGTTCACCAGGGTGTGAAAGGAAGTCTGGGGTGGGGACGAGAGGCGGCCTGTGCTTATACCCCAGCTTGCTTATGAAAGGGCCGTGTAAGCATTAGATGCGCACGGCGCAGACATGCATTAAAATCGTGTTGACGTGATGAGGTCACTTGCACTGCTGGGGGGAGCATCGCCGCATCCTCGGTTGGTGTCATTCCAAATTTCACAGTGTGATCCGGCTCGAGAAAAATTTCGACGTCGACTCCAATAATTTCGGGAGCCTCGGGGCAATCGTTCTGAAGATGCTGGAAGAATCACCGACCCTATCCAAGGGCCGAGGAGTGCTAAATCCGAAGGGTCTTGGAAGCACTCGTGGCGAGAACACGGACAAGGGAGATGGGCGTTCACTCGAATGGGCGACGTGCTTCATAAGTGACGTACACGGCATTAGTAACTGCTTTTACTATGTATTTAGTTGCTCACACACTAGCGACACCTGTATCACGCCTCGTCATGACTGCGGCACGATGTCAACTTGCGTTTTAGCTTCCGCGTCGAGATTGCTAGCAAGAAGTCCCAGGGCAATTAGTCGGAAATGGCGTAAACGTCGCAGTTGTTTCGAGTAATTCATTCCATCCTCGAGGAGAACACGAGGCGACCGAAAGGCGGATGAGATGTGCTTTTCCCCGAGCGGTTTCAAACCTGAGAGTATCCACTGGCACGTGTGTGTACCGAAGCCTCGTGACTGATTTAGTACCCTCAAGACCACGAAAAGACGAGGTTTGTTTTATTGTAGGAATGCGCAGGAACGGCTCTCCGGCGTCCTCTTTATCGTTTAGTAGGCACCATCAAAGTACAGCTCACCTGTGGCTTGTAGAGACAGTAACGATCTGTTGGTGAAGTTGTTCGGCTGCAACAGTGTTTCAGGGTAGGCCCACTCCATAGTGTACCCACGTGGCTGTGTTTGGCAAAGGCTTCGGAAATCAACAAACGTCTTTCACTTTCACATCCACGTGTGACCGATAACAGCGACCATTTCAATGGCACAAAAACGAAAGGCAGTCGACGCCGAGTTGGAGGATGGGTCACCAGCCCGTGAACGACCATCTAGTGTCACTCTGGATTACCCAAGCCTTTCGCATGCACCTTCAAAGCCACCGCCCTTTCAACAACCAACTCAACTGCTCACTTTTTCGTATACTCCTGATCACGTCCTCGAATTCAATGATTCCGCAATGCGCTCTTATATCGACCCTCCTCGTGGAGCTGATCTAGGATATGGTTATAATAGGTGGATCAGACGACCGGATGAACGCAGTCGGTTGGATACGCTCTTGCAGGCGTGGTCACGGTTCAAAAGAAGCTTGTGCGAGGGACCTTCATCCCAGTCGAAAGCACCTGACGTTCATGTCATGAGCTGGAGAGGGACTATGACCAAGTGAGACCTCTTGTTCCTCGTCCATATTTCAACATGCTTGTTCACACTGGTTTCACCTGCTTTTGTGGGAGAGGATACTCATAGCACCTTATGAAGAGAGGGACAGTTGGGAACTCAATGTCATGCGTGTTGGCGGGACCTTCTACTTTGAGGAATACTTGAGCGATGCAAGGCTCAAGGAGAAGTAAGAGACTTCCTTGTCACCATTGCACAATGCTCATCACGTCTTCAGAAATGAGATGGTGCCTCACCATCGGCGTCAGACATATTATGGTTATGCGTTTGAGTCTTACTGCACAACCTCGACCCCAGGGCATCGAGAGGACGCTTCGTCGCATGTCGAGGGTTGGGGCGGGGACGTCAATACTAACGTTCAGTGGTGCAGTGTCGTGAAAACCAAGCTCGGCGACCGCAGGATTGTCATTGGAGGAGAGGTTGACTGTGTTCGAGGTATGCTCAGCAAATTATGCTGTAATGTCGATGACTCTGGGACTCAATGTCAAATTGCTGGCGATACAGGGAAATACTCTGGAAACACGGCAAACTTTGTGGAGCTAAAGACGTCCTTGACTATCCGAGGGTCCTCAGACGAAGCCAAATTTGAAAAGTATGCATCTAATCTATTTTCCGGAACACCCGAACAAACAACTCAGCTTCGTCTAGAAAACTCCTCAAATTTTATTTACAGTCATTTCTTCTAGGGGTGCCAGTATGTTAATCTGGTCCTCTGTTACGGTGTGCTAGTAATTTATCCACGAATAGGAAATCATCGTCGGCTTTCGCAAGCCATCTGGGCATCTCGTGACGACTCAGTCGTTTCGGACCGTCGAGGTACCCCGATCCGTTCGTGGTAGACCTGGAGCGTGGGATCCGCTCATTTGCCTGGATTGGGGAGATCGATTCCTGTCGTTTCTGCACGACGTCCTGCCTATGAACACAGGGAAGGATGTCTGGCGCGTAACATTCACGCCCAAGGTAGGCATCACTGTCATGATGCTCGATGTTTCGGGGGTGGAAGATGTCATGGGAGATGATGATCGCGTCGGATTCTTGCCCCGATGGTACTGGGATGAGATGGAACTCACCCCAGACGGATCCGGTCTCGCATCTGCCCATCGTGGCCAAGGCTCGCAAAGACAGGCTGGCAAGAGTGGCGTTCCTTCGGGATGGCGGATTTAATCCAGAGGAGATCATCTGATATAGTGTCCCTCGTGGGCTGATCTCACGCTCGTCAACCTATATGTGACTGTACGTTCCGCGTGAACTCCGGAGGTTGTCGCTGTTCTAATTAATCCGACTTACATCTGGTGCTTCGGGTCCTCCGGCACCATCATCCGGTTGTTTCAGGCCAGCTCAGCACGCTCCGGAAACGGACGAAACAGTACGCACCCGGTCCCTCTCTGGTAAGAGCAAGAAACCCTGGTGAAATGCCTCCTTGTGTTCTCATCGTGTTTTAATATGAGCCCTCAAAAGTGTGTAAGGAAAAAAAAAAGGATATTTACATGCAGAATCAGGCACAAATCGGAGCATCTGGGTATAAAAACCGTGGGAATTAGGATGAATAAGACGAGCGCGTCGCGCGTGGCTGCTCCCTAACGCGCTCCTCACCATTTCACACAGCGGACAGCGCATCCCCATCGTCGCCCCCAACAGCGTCCAAAGCTGCCCCCACGTCGCTCAACAGAGCGTCCGCTGTATATCTCTTACGACTTGTACATATACCTCTCCCATCCAGCAGCGGACGCGCGCCAATGGTAACTCCGTCGTCTTCGGTGACCTCTGCGTCGCCCCCCGTGACATACATGCAACCACACAGCCCGAGTATTTCAACAGACGTAGATCCCTTGGAGAGGGAAGAGAGAGAGAAAGCCATTCGAAAATTTTTGGCCAGTGCCGAGCTTTCCGTGGTAAGTTTCGTGTTCGCTGGCACCCGCGAGACGCGTTGGCACACCAGGGTGTCGCGCTTGCAGTCGTACCTTCATCTTTCGGAGGAGCTAGTATACTGCTGGATGTGTTGCTCACCTCCCCTGTGCATTCGTGTCGTGGGCAATTCGAGTCACGCCCGACTAACATCCCCTGTCTCACTCTCCAGGTAGTTCGTGGCCTTCGCGCCCGCTTGTCATATGCTTCATACAAGGCTACCCATAACATTCCGCATATTCCACTTAATGATCTCGAAGCCAAGACTCATGCAATGCCAGCTGTCCCACCTCGCTTGATCGGCACCAAGCGCAAAGCTACTGGGGCGAACAACTATTATAATAATCCTGCTACGCAAGGTAGCCAGGCCCGCAGGAGTGGTAACGTTCATTCCTTGGCCATGTCCGGGTCATCAACAACGGTTCCCTCACGTTCTCTTTATCATCCCACGGGGGCTCCATCTTCTTCTAATTCACCTCAGAGTCTCTACACCGCTCTTCTCGGACCGCCCCCGCTGAAGCAAGCACGTACAGTGCACAATTCAGCTGCTCTTCCGGTACAGGCGCCGTCTCGTTCGACAGCCGGATCTCGTGTACGTTCGGGGCAACGGGGAACCGACTCAGCGTCGGTAGTGCGCAGTATTGCCGAGGGCACACGCTCTCAGTTGCGTCACCGCAAAGAAGAGGCCTCTCGTGTCAAGTCAAAGAGCGGCAGGGGAAAACAGAAACAATCCGCAGAGGAAGCTGCGGATGTGGAAAGGAAGGCTGTAGCCACGCTCACGTCACTTCTCCAATCACGTCCATCAATTGCCAGCGTGTCGTCTCCTCGTTCCTCTCTGTCTGCTGGATCCGAAGGTTCTTTCCATTCTCTCTCACAATATGCCCAGAGTTCGGCCCGAACGACCACCGCTCCCTCCTCGCTATTGCCGTCGGCAGATTCATCATTCTCCATTCCAAGCGTTGCCAGAGCCGCTACTCCACCTCGAGTGAATACTGAGAGCATATACTCTACCCCACGGGCTGATGACGAAGAGGCAGCAAACTTGATGTTGTATTTGCACACGTCCCCGTCCCCCGTACGCCCTTCGACGACTCGGGACAGAGACGTAAAGGACTTGACTGCATTTCGGGCGTTGGGTGGCGGTGGTTCGCTCCGCGCAAAGGGCAGGGTTCTTTTCTCTGGAGGAGATGATGGGAGAAGTCCCTTGCGGAGTGAAAGCAGCCTCACTATCGACACCTTGCCAGGGAGCCAAAATTCCCAGACCAGGAGTCAACCGCATCCTCTCGATACTGTAAGCGATAGCTCAGGGTCGCTGGCTCCTGCTGCCCCGATGGAGCCAACAGTAGTTCCCCCGACCCCTGCAGCTGCGTCTTCTCCCACGTCATCCCAGTTACTTCCGGCTCCTCTATCGCCCCCGGGACAAACTGAAGCTCTGTTCCCCCATCCGCAAGCTTCGCCTACTCCCGGGAGTATCCCATTTAATCTGAATGATTTTATCAATGTTTCTCCTTCGCCCGCAGCGGCTACTGTACCCCGCTCTGCGATTTCATTGAAGTCGGGATTAGGCGCAAATATGCGCACAGACTTGGGACGGAAACTTTTTGAAGAAGAGCAGCACCGCCATCAGCATCTAACAACCCCACATAACCACGCTGACGGGTTACGGCACGAGAAGAACGGAAGTAGTTTGGGAGCAAGTATCGACCTCTCGACCCGGTAATTTCTGGAGCACCGATTTCTAGGACAAATCACCATCCAACTCGTCAAATTTTCAACGCTTCTTCGGCAATCCATTCTATGCGGAACAAAAGTTGTATCAACTACATCTGTATCAACCACACATCGGGCTGGACGACGTCGGCGGCAGTAATCTATTCAGTTGTCTTCATAGGTCGCAGCAACGCATGGAACCCCTCATCCCATGCATATGAATTACGAATGTTTGTGCAACGGGAATCCCCACGTACCGCTATCTATCTCATTTCCACGACGTGTTCATCATGTTTCTATCCTTATTATCCAGCTTTCTCGCTTGATTCGTGCAGATGGCACGCTCGACGTCTCTTTGAACGTCAATTCCTTTATCATCTCTCATACAATGTGATTCCTATCATTAGCTTGGAATCACGCCAAATCTTGGTTACTTCCTTTCCTTTTTTCGGCTATAATCATCTCTCTCCTTTACCTGCTTGGCCAGGCTCTGTTTTTCAGCTTTCTATGAACCATGTACTCATATTTCTTCCATCAATTCAAGACTTCTTTTTCGTTCTTCGTGGGAGTGCTAATTTGCGCTATCCCTGCTAGGTGAACGCGTCTGGACCCGATCTATTCTTATTCGTGCGTCGTGACAAGGATTTTCGCAACAGCTATCATTTCTTGTTATACACCGACGAGTGCTTGCATCCATGTCGCATTTAATCCTCACCCTCCAGTGGGATTTAATCTTCCTAGACCAGTTCACCCGATCGTTACTAACACCAATGTGCGGACCAGGCTAATTTTGTGTCACTGTGAGAAGGTCACGTCTGTGTAACATCATGATCGCAGGTTTCCGTCTCGTCTCCCAGGACGACGAGCGGCAAGGTTTGATGTGGTCGTTCGAAGACATCCTTGTGCTTGCGGGGCTGCGCTCGCTCCGAGTGGTGTTTTTGCTCACTCTTGCGTCGTTCGTACTGCTGTGAGTGTCCCTTGAATCAGTTACATGGCATATTCTAAATCATTTCACATGGTTCTTCCCGCAGTGTATTTACGACATTCTCTGTCCCTCTGATAACCACGTTTTACTTCATCGATGTCTCCATCCCTGCCGGAGTACGATTTGGAGTGTGGGGATGGTGCTATGACTCTGGAGGAAACTGTCCCAACTCACCTTGGTGTGCACTTCTTTCTTCCTTTCGCTCGAAAGTGAGTGTTGTGTTGAACATGATGCACGATGGTTGTCAGGATAGGATATAGCTTTGGCTCGCAGGTCGAGACGTCCCTGACGAATGCCTTGATCTTGTACCCTATTGGCGAGACATTCTTCCTGACCGTCCATGCAGACCCCAGCTGACCTGATCTACCCACGCCATGCCACGACAGCGACCATCCTCTGTCTCTTCTCCACGCTCGCGCTGGTCCCCTTGCTTTGCGGGTACCCCATCATGAAATACCCGTTTCGGGCGTTCTCCTTGCTCACGTTCACCACCTTCGTGGTGTCCTGTGTCGCGTTCGTGTTCGCGGTTGGGGTCTGGGGGACGACTGCGACGAGATTCAGTGCGGAGGGTGTTAGTGTGACGTTTGGACCCTTGGTGAGTGCGTGCGAGACGTGGCTCTTGCACACGATCATGTATTGGGAAATGGGCGAACGTGCACGTACTCACGCGAGATGCCCTCCTCTCTTTTTTCTTCGTCCATCCGGCGGTCGACCGGTCAGCTGTGGATGTCTCTCGTTGAGACTGTGGTGATGGGGTTGGTCAGTCTTGGTTCTGGATGCGGCGATTTACGGACCTTGTGTGTGCGTAATAGTCGACAAGCATGAATGGCTCGGCGCAGGTGTACATACGCGTCCGTATGTTTCAATCGTACGACCACGGTACTAGAATTGAATTCGGTCAGACATCATAGATATTTAGACTGGATTCTCGTGTATGCACCGATCTCCAGTATTTGTGTCGGTATCCTAAGCGGCCTCGATAGCTCTCATTTGGCTTTTCGCGACAGCGATCTGCCAGAGGTCTAGAATCAATGCCCAATATCACTCGGGATCGTGACGCATGGGAGCGACGTGAGTGCTCTCCTCTCTACATCTCACAGCGTACCTGGAGGCCTGACTTTTTTTTTCGCAGCTTCGGCGTGTCTCTGGGCTTGATGTCGCGGCGGTAGTTCATCTTTCTTGGAGAAGAAGTACAAGCAGGGTGTCTGCGCGTTCATCCAGGGAAGGAGGTGAGGCTGGAGAAGCGTCTCGAGGTACTGCGTCTCCATCGTTTCTCCTCCAAAGACCTTGTCTCGCGAAAGACGGAACGCATGCCCGACATGGATGATAGGCAAGGCAAGGCAATGAGCGAAGGGGGTTCCGGACAGAAAACGCGGAAGGCCAAGCCGATGGTACGGAGGTCTCCAGGGGAAAGGAGACGAGTCTCAGGACGACAGCGCTATCGCGAGATTCCCGAAAGGGAGGAACGAGTTGGGGTATTGAGAGGACAAAGAGATATGGCATAGCTGAGGGTCATCCGTTTGGAATTTCCCCCACCCGATTTGACGCGTCGGCACGTCTGAAGTGTATGTATGGCTTGACCTCCCCTCCTGTTTTGAAAACGAGTGTATACGAGCACGCGTGGATGGACGCGAGTAGTGTGCCTGGGCGAGGGAAGGCACCTGGAGAGTCTCGAGGGCTTCCCACTATGTGCCATTGGAACGGTCAGTTCGTTTCATACTTGAACAATTTATTGGTCAACGTACTCCATCCAAAGATGAGGATTACACTGCGGAAGGAGAGCATCACCCAAAGCATTATATGTTGGCCGAAACAGACGTACTTTGGCGCAGAGCGGGAGGTGCAGGCGGTAACCTGCAAAATGGCATGTATCCAATAACGTTACTGGTATCGCTGACTACAGCTGTGATTGAAGCTGAAGGACGACTTCCGGTCGCTTTTTAACAAGCCTTGAAATCTCAAAGTCTCCCCTCTCAAGGACCTAGTATAAGGTGTGTCAGGGTCCCCGCCCAATTTTTCTGTGATGCTGATTGGCGGACTCAATCCGCTATTCCAAACTGGGATGAGTGATGACAAGTTTGTACTAGATGTGCGTAACTCTTGCTCATTGTCAAGCACCAACAGTTCAACGTGATTTGCAATGGCGCCATGTCTACGTGCACGACTCTCACTGTATTTCCTCAATGGCCAAAAGACCAGCGTCAGATTGGTTCACACTCCTCAATCTTCCGAAGCCTCCTGCAGTCGAAAAGGAGGCACGTGCTTGGTTGACTAGCTTCCGAACCGCGGCGACCGTCCCCAAAGACTTGGTCGAACTATCGTTCACATGTCGCTTTTGTCCTGGTGCTCAAGTTGAGTACCCGACCGTATCAAGAAAGGTCCTTGAATCCGGAGGTTTCGTGACCGATGTCCTGTTCAGAACGTCAACAAACTATCCACCAAAGTAACTGCTCGGTGTCGCGTTGATGCGCTATGGATACCACTCTGGGCTCGAGAGCGCCTGATGCGGAGTGTGAGCTTTATTCATTTCACTGGGACTTTTTCCAGCCGTACTACGCGGGATCGACACACCCTCTCTTGATCACGTCTAGGGCCTCCCGCTTTCAAGTATCTAATGTGGACGATGTGCTAACGAGGGTCTGTGCCGGTTCGGGGTCCGGCACTCATTTCGTTCGTTCAAACATTTACCCTGCTCAGCTATATGCGTTGGTTGCAGAGTCAGCGGCGAGTTTGATTACAAAATCTCCAACTCGGGAACAATGGGTACGCGTAACTAGCTCCCGAAAGCGGTGTGATGCGCATAGGGCTATAGAAGAACAAACGGAGTGCCCCGAAAAAGAGCAGGTCTAGTACAGACTGGAACTGATCTGGAACCTTTTCTACAGTTGCCCCGCCAATGGTTTTCCCTAGAGGGTGAACTCTTGTATCCCGCGTATATCCCATTCAGGGCTGAATCATGCTGTTGTTTTTATATCACAGATGGTCGTGAAGGCCAGTGAAACATCTACTTTATCCAAAGCTTAGTTTCACGTTTCATCGTCCGACTGTGGGGAAGTCCCAAATTCTGCCACCCCACACACTTCCACAAAGTTCACAAGAAACCGCCGCCGCCGCCGCCGCCGCGATGATCGGGGATGTCCAGACGAATGACTGCATCCGGGCAGCAACCTTGTCTCTCTGGGCGGTAATAAAGGCACAATCAGAGACGCACTCGAGAGGGACATAGTTACCAAGCATGTGATAAGATATCCACAGGATTCAGTATCGTCCTTCATGCCCTGGAACTCAAACCGAACGTACTGCCCCCCATTCCCGTGTCGGCATTATTCACAATGTCCTCGGAAGCAGAGCCGGGGGGACACAAATGCACGGCCATGATGGACCTCGAGGAGCATACAGGGAAGTTATCCGCGCGAGCATCCATCAATTCGCTGACTGACCAAACCTCATTCGGCCACTTTCGTTTACTTCAGGAGCTGTTAAATGATTCAAGCAGAGGGAATAAGGTAAGCTTCGCTCGTTTCTGTCGACAAACATGTTGCGCGGACTATGAATAGTTACGTTTCATTTGAGTCTAGCACAGCCTTTCCGTGGATTCAGGTGCTCTGATTATCTGTGACAGTGTATGTATGCATAACATGGCTAACGGGCATAGCGCTCACTTCAGGATCTGGAGCAGCTTGCGTCAGACACGGCGGGACATCTCCGCCCTCGGATCTGTGTCATTTCCGTGGTTTAGCCGCCACGCGATACTATGTCATGGCTAGGTTCTGGCAGCACCCGCAGAATAATCTGTAGGCCGCCAACTGGTACAGTTTTAAGGCTCACAGTGTATAAAGCCACTTACAAACCCGCCATCCCCCGCCATCCCCCTCTCCAACGGATCTTAACCACTTCTTTTCTCTCCTTGAGTCCACCAAGTCATCCCTCTCCTCAAACCGTCTCGTTGGCACCTCCCTGACCAAGCAGTCTACTTCTGTGTCTAAATCTAACATCTTTGGTGTGGATCGACATATCATCCTCTCCCAGCAATATATACGGACGCTTCTGCCAACTACGGAGGATACAACGCAGACTGGAGTTCAGAAGTACGCTAGTATTATCTTTTTATTTTTTATTTCCCACCTCTGCGCTCGTGCTCATAAGCTTGTAGCAGGAGCACGCGTTTTTTCACCAGAGGTAACCTAGATTATTTTTCTTTCCCTCTTTTTCCTTCCCTTCGTCCTTTTCTGTGCTCGCGCCCGCAAGCTTGAGCAAGAACACGCGTTTTCACAATAGAGGTAAGCTAGGTATTTCTTCTTTCTTCGTTTCCCTTTTCTTTTTTTCTATGCTTGCGCTCATAAGCTTGGGGAAGAACACACGTTTTTACACTTACGAACCAAATGACGGGGGGAGAGCCTTCCACTGCTGGGTGCGGTCTCACTCCTCTTCAGTTTCGCCAGACTGTTGATGGAGTTGTGTAGAGTGGTTCCGACAACAAACATCGATAGATGTCTATGCACGTGGCTTACAAGTGGCATACCTTGCAACGAAAGCTTCGCCACTTTCGACGACTTGGTTGTCCACCTAGGCCGTGTTCACGATGTGCAGGGATCCGCAACACGGAGGCTGGTTTGTCAGTGGTTGACAGACAGAGGCTGCTGTGATAAGGAATACCGCAGAGACGCGTTTAGGCGCCACATTGGTACTCATCTTGGCCACTCAGTTCTCTGTACCCAGTGCGGTCAGCCCTTCTCTCGGGAGGACTCTATGCTTGCGCACTCGAAAAAGCAGCACGGAAAGCAGTGACCACCCGTTGTTTTCTAATTCTTCCCGTCCGAGACGGACTATACTTTGCTGCTTGCTTCACTTGTGTCACCCCTATCCTGGGATTGCTACGCCTGGACTAAACATGTATGATACAATGTAATCGTATTCTTGCCGTATGGAACAACTACTATAGTGGTGCCGCAGGGTGAGGTAGGGGCGGCTGGGAGGGGGAAGTTAGTGTAATGTTTGGACCCTTGGTGATTGCGTCCGAGACATGGTTCTTGCGCACGCTTATGTAATGTCGAGTGGCGTTTTTCGTTCGTCAATTGGTTCCGGTCAGTTCTGGAATCCGGATGTCCCTTGTTGAGACCGACGTTCTCGATGTGCATAGTAATTTAGAGAACGTTGTGTGTGTGGTCGAGAAGCATGACTGGTTCGGTGTGAACGAGTCCCGATCATGTGGCAGGCGCAACCAGATTGCAAGGCTTCGAGTATATTAGACATGGACGTCATACATAAGCTTGGACTAGATGCTAGTGATCTGTGGCGTGGCGTGTAACTGATCTCTAGCATTTGTGCCAGCATCCACTGTGGCCTCTATGGCTTCCACTCGACTTTCACGACAAGCAACCTGCCAGATGTCTAGAATCGATGCCCAATATCGTTTGGGATCGTGACGCATGTGAGCGACGTGAGCGCTCTCCTCATATACCTCACAGCGTACGTGGAGGCCTGACTTTTTGGCAGCCTCAGCGTGTCCTTGGACCTGTTGCCACGGCACCAGTTCGTCTTTCTTGGAGAAGACGTACAAGCGGGGTGTTTGCGTATTCATCCAGGGAAGAAGACGAGGCTGGAGAAGTGTCTTGAGGTACGGCGTCTCAACCGTTTCCCCTCCAAAGACCAATTGTAGAGAGAGAGCGATATAGATGAAAAACAAGGCAATGTAACGGGCGAAGGGGTTCCGAATAGCGATGCTGAAGGCCGAGCCGATGGTACGAAAAGAACCAATGCAAGGAGACGAGTCTAGGATGAGAGCGCTCACGAAGTGTTCCGAGGGAGGAATGGAGGGGTATTTGGAGGATATGAGACGGCTTAGGGATGTCAATTGGTGTCCCCCACCTGATTTGACGCGTCAGGACGTATCGAACGAGTTGTAAAGCTTGACTTTCGTACCGTTTGAGAATGAGTGTACAAGAATGCGCGGACGGACACGAGTAGGCGCCGGGGTGGGGTTGTTGATTGACGGAAGGCAGCCGAGAGTCTCGAGGGCTTCTACGACAGGGAGAAGTCGGTTTTGCTACAACGATGTGTGAGCGGGCGTGCCAGATGTAGGTTTCTTTCTCTACCTTTCTTCCTGCCGGGGTCCAGAAAAAGGACGGTCCACATTTCACGATGATCTGGGTAGCATGGGGGTATAATTCAGCGTATTTCCGGGAATAGTGTTGCAGATGGCGTGTCAGCGCTCCCACTATGTGTCGGAACGATCAATTCAGTTGCTACTCGAATGTCATATTGGCCAACGCACTCCAACCAAAGATAAGGATTACACTGCGGAACGCCAGGGTCACCCAACGGCGCATCTCGTATTAATCCAGACAGACGTACTTTGGCGCAGAGTCACCCGGCTGCAAAGTAGCCACGCTCGTAGGAGCGAGACTGATGTAGACTCCAGGACCTATTGTGACAAAACCTGCGGGAGGTCGAGGCCGTGGCATTCTAGTCAAGGAAGTAATTAAAAAAAAAAAAAAAGGACGGTTTCGCGACAGGCCAACAATATTTAAACGGTTTGGATAAGCGAAGTGTAGGCGTATTTATGGAATGTTGTTCCTGCGGACCGATCGCGCTCCTGCGAAAGTATCAGATTTACACCACGAGACCAGCTGATGCTAGCTTTCGCGATGACTTTAATATCGTCTTCAACTTCCTGAACAAACTTCAGAGTGAAGCAGCAACTACGAAGATTAGTAAGGACATGCTGTTCAATGACAAGAATGGCAAAATGATCCGTTTTGCTTCGAATGTGTTTGAGAAAAGGGCATGCTGTCATTTTACTTATCTCTTTATTTCTTTTTAATGTAATATTTTCAGGAATATCGTGTCACCAATTCTCCCGGTCATTCAGCGTCTACCAAGAACGTAGTCTACTACGAGGACCGAATTCCGAGTATGTTGAACTCAATTCCGTTTCAATGTTATACATCAGCTTACGCTACTAACTAAACTCGTTAGGATCTCGCGATGGTGACGAGTCGGATGACACGACTTTACATTCCGAGGATGTGCCAGAAGAAATGGACGATGAGACTAAAAACTGGAAGGTGGAAACCAAGTTCGAAGAAATGCTCGATCTCATCAAACCAGATTACCGTGCTGTTCCTCTGCGTGTGTATCAAGGGGAGTCGGGCGATGTATTCATCGAACCAGCAAAAGTGAACGATGCTATCCGTAATTCTTTGGTCGAGATTCACTTCACCATCCATCACACTTTTCTGGGAAACAAAAGCCCTCCTCACAACACGTTTCGTGCAAACATTGAACAGATCCGTGTCCTGAAAAAGGGCGCTAACTCTACGACCGCATACAGGTCTACAGATCCCCGTCGCAGACCAATTCAACTCACAACCCGTTCACCTCCGAGATCATTATCGCCAATGCCCACTTCCAAAAAATCGAAAACAGAAAATCATCCGTCAGAGAAAGGAAAGGAAAAAGAAAGGAATGTCGATTGAAGAGTTACTCATTTCGTTTCTCATTATTGCACACGTTCGGTAAAAGGTTTACTGTGATATTTGTATTTTATAAAAGTGTGCTGTTGTTTCATCTTCCGGTTTAAACGTGGAGAATGTCAAATTTTTGGTGTGCAAGCAAGGTCTAAGTCGTCATCGACGACCCCTAGTGGTCAATGAGGGTTTCATCAAGACACGCAAGACTCGCCTTATTTTTTGGCGGTGATTGGAGTCCCCGATAAAGTTTACCTTAAAAGGTATTATTTGCGAGCGTGCAGATGGTCTTCGGAGGAGCGCGGTCCGGTGGTCCGCAGGTCCGGCATTCTGCATAGCGTGTGAAGCTTCGAGCTTGCTCATTGCCAACATTTCGGTATTACCTACAATGGGATGTCTACGGGCACGACTCTCCCTGTATTTCCTACATGGCCAAAAGATCAGCGTCAGATTGGTTCACACTCCTCCCAATCTTCCGAAGCCTCCTACAGTCGTTTTCCTAGCTCCTGAGCACGAAAAGCAGGCACGCGCTTGGTTGACTAACTTCCGAACCGCGGCGACCATCCCCAAAGACTTGGTCGAACTCTCATTTTCACGTAGCTCCGGTCCTGGTGGTCAAGTTGAGTATCTGATCGTGCCAAGAAAGGCCCTTGAATCGGGGAGGTTTCATGACTGATGTCCTGTTCAGAACGTCAACAAACTATCCACCAAAGTAACTGCCCGGTGTCGCGTTGATGCGCCATGGATACCACTCTGGGCTCGAGAGCGCCTGATGCGGAGTGTAAGCTTTATTCATTTCGTCGGTATGCCGACCTTCCCGATGACCGCTTTTTCCAGTCGTACTACGTGAAATCGACGCACTCTCTCTTGATGACTTCTAGTGCCTCCCGCTCTCAAGCATCTAATGTGGACGACGTGCTTGCAAAGGTCCGTGCCAGTTTGGGATCAACTGCTCGTTCCGTTCGTTTAAACATTTACCCTGCTCAGCTACACGCGTTGGTTGCAGAGTCAGCGGCGAGTTTGATTACAAAATCTCCAACTCAGGAACAACGGGAACGTGTGGCTAGCTTCCAAAAGGCAGATGATGGGCGTAGGCGGTTGCAAAAGGACAAACGGAGTACCGCGAAAAAGAGCAGGTCTAGTAAAGACTGGGACTGATCTTGAAACCCTCCCGTACCCTCCCTCGCCAATGGTTTTCCCTAACGGGCGAATTCCTGGATCCCGCATATACCCCATCCAAACCCGAATCATTCTGGTCTTTGATCACAGACGGTTGTGAAGGCCTGAGAAACATTCGTATGACCCACAGGGCAGTTTCATGTTTCGTCGTCCGACCTCAAGGATTATAAATTTTATGCTCTTCTTTTGTCCTATCAGCCTTCACATCCGCCGGGTTCTAGGAAACCGCCGCAGCCGCGGTGATCGAGTTTGTCCAGACGAACGCCTGCATCCGGGACCTTGTCATTCTGGGTGGTTATTAAAGGAACAACGAGAAACAAGTGATCATCGTGGTCGACGTTTCAACTTACTCTCAGCACTCCCAGTGAAAACTGAATACCATCAGGTCAGTTCTATAGACTCCTGCGTATGTATTTGTGGATATTATTTGTTAATGTCAAGCGGTCTGCCACCAACGATCGGCAGGGCGATAGGTGTGGCGATCACGTGTCCCTGCTATGCAAGCGACGTTCAGCAGCGAGGGGTCGAGGATTGTGGTGATTGGCATTGTTTCAAGGTCTGTGTTGGTGGCGGCTTGGACACAAACCAGGTTGCACGGGTAATCGTCCAGTGGAAAGTGAGTAGTTACAATAGTGAAAATGTAGGCGAGGTTGCTTGAATGCCCTCACAATGCGCTACTAATGAATCTCGTAGTCTCCACGTTAGCTTCTCCTGTCTCTCAGCCTTCTTCAGGCAGTTACTGTTCCCTTTGCTTCATGTCAGCGGCCTACCATCATGAAGGGGTATCGTGTTGTGGTAACTTCCATTCGATCTTTGTTGCCTTTTTGGAGTAAGAAACAGCTCTAGAGTATGTGCGTTAGTCTCCCGTATACAATATTACTAGGCTGACCAAAGAGTCCAAGGAAGACAGCCATTCCTGCTTTCACAACGACTTGTCGCAAGGAAGCTCGAACATGAGACATACCATATCGATACCAACCGGCGCAGCTCTCAAGCCAGATTTAAATTGCGACTGACAAGGCTTCACGATGAATACAGCCACCCTCCGAAGCTTAGCCCGACAATCTTTGCACTGGCTGACCGCTCAAACCGATCCACTGCGATGGCCGAATCGAAACCCTCGTACTGGAGCTCACAGCGTCTCTTCCAATCATTTTCCGTAGATGCCACGGCCGCTGCTATCGAGTTCGTCGGGACGACTTTTTTCTTCCTTCTCGGTCTCGGCGGTATTCAAGCCGCAACCGGCGAGGCGCTCCAAAGCGGGTCCACCATCGAGTATGTGCTCTACATCGCAACATCCATGGGATTTAGTCTCCTCGTCACCGCTTGGCTGTTCTACCGTGTTACGGGCGGACTGTTCAACCCGAACATCACACTGGCGCTCTTCCTCGTCGGAATCGTAGGTCCTGTCCGATTCGTCTTGTTCTGCATAGCGCAGATGGTGGGCGCGATCGCTGCATCGGCAATTATATATGGTCTAACCCCTGGACCGCTCAGCGTCAAGTACGGTTTCCGAGCAGATTTTGAAGCGAGCGAGGCAGACTGTTTCTTTATTTTCTAGCACGTTCCTGCAGCAGGGAATAAATTCGGCCCAGGGTGTGTTCATAGAGATGTTCGTCACGGGTGCGTTGGTCATCGCCGTACTCATGTTGGCCGCCGAGAAACATGCCGCCACGCCGTTCGCTCCTGTGAATCTTTTTCTTCCTTTTGACTCGGCAGTAGCTGACCGTCGATGGTATAGATTGGCATCGGGCTGACGCTGTTTGTTGGACACCTGTGCGTCAATTATTGTTGCCTTGACCGCAGGCTTATGGGGCACTCATTCACCATGGTCAGGTTCGCTGTTTTCTACACTGGCGCCAGTATGAACACCGCTCGAGCGTTTGGTCCCGCTGTAGTCACCGGTTTCAGTTTTCCGGGGCACTCCAAGCATTGGGTGGTATGTCTCGTTACTGACAAACCTCATGTGGTCATTTCGCCAACCTTCGTTTGGCTCTCAGTATTGGGTCGGTCCATTTCTGGGCTCTCTGCTTGGAGCGGCCTTTTATACACTGCTCAAGTCGTCAGTCACACTTTCAGTACTAACCGTATTTCACGGTGATAATAACCTTTATTCTTCATAGCATCAACTATCTCGAGTTGAACCCTGCACAGGCATCGACCAAAGCAGAGGACTCACCACTCACGCCGACTATTTTTGCAACCGAAAGAGTAACGGAAGATACCGAGGCCTCTGGCAATGCTGTAGCTCCGACTGGACAAAGGAAATCAAATACGGAGTAAGGTGTAGTGCCGTTACTAGTCAGCTAGATCACTCGAAACTCAGTTGTGGGTCACTTCCGGCGAGACGATCCTGAATAGATGGATGTCAGTCGGAATTATACTTAGTCACTTCTTAAGGTGTGATGGCATCCGGTGTATACTAGGAGTGTTTCACAAAGTCCACTACAAGCTTCTTGAATTCATTGGGCCTGGAAACGGGAGATTAACATCACTAACGGTACGCCATGTCATGGACTCTTACATCTCTGCGTGTACTATAGACAGAGTGAGCAGTTGTGGGCGTGCAAAATGCATGGACTTACTCCAATGTCCGGTATCAAGTTCTTTGATGGCACTCTCGGGGAAAAAGTTCTTTATGAGTGGCTTGTTGTGCCGATTGATGAATCTGGTACTATCAGAAACCGATAATTCTCGCGCAAGGATGCAACTTACCTGCTCTTCGACCCTTTGGCGAATAACGCATGTCCATTCCATGCTTGCTCGCCGGGGGCATAAGGGAACGATTCGATCTCGGGCCTTCCTTCTTTCAATATCTCTATCGGTACTTTAAACTTCAATGGTGATTGCCCGGTGTTCAGGTTAGTCAATAGAAATGCGCGGACACTAGGGTCCTGGAACTCCAGTCAGTCTCCAGATCGTGGTAAACGGGGGGATGGGTACCTTCTCAAATCTCTCAAAAATTTCGTTGGCCTCCTTACGAGAAGAAACATTGTTCGCCTCCACTTCCTCCATGCCTTGGATATGTGAAACAGTGTCAGCGGATACTTTGGCGCGTACAGGGGCGATGTCGGACACGATGAGATCCTTTAGAAGATCAGTGGGTGTTTCTGGGTTGAGAGCAAACGTCATAGCGACTTTTCCACCCCTTTCGAACAGGCATGAGACCACGTCCACGCAAGGAGACAGTGGACGTACATGGAATGTCCAAGGAGGGAGATATCTGATAAAGATAGTCTCAGACAAAAATCAAGAACATCCGCAGCCATGTGGGTATAAGTCATGGGCCGAACGTGCGGCGAAGAGCCGTGGTTACGAAGGTCCTGCATGGCTTCATGTCACCCCACACGAGTTACGCAACGAGAACCGGTGACAGCGCACTAGGGTATATACAGGGCGCTCGAGGTCGCGCGCGAATGCCTTGGAGAGTGACTGCCAATTCCGCTTGGAGCCACTGTAAGACAGTTCTTTCGATCAGCTGTAGAGGAGAGGTGCTAACGAGGTGCCTACAAAAATCCATGAAGGATAACGAGGGGTCGTCCGGTCTTGTTGCCATTTGGTGGGATGTATTCATCGTACTCCAATTCTACCGGAGACACTGCAGAGAACGTTCGCCCTGTTGCTTTCGGTCAGCTTGACGCCAACTGGGGCTCGGCATGGAACCTACTGGCTAGGCATGTCTGAACTGACCGACCGAACGGATGAACAGCATATTTGGCGCTGTGGGAGATCAGCGACAACATGGATTTGTCCAGGACGCTCCACCCGGCGTGCAAGATAGTGAGAGTGAAAGGTATGCTGCACTACTAGGTACAAGAAATTAATTAATTATTAACCCTTACCAGCCTTTACCTTATTGCCCGCAGTTCCAGTGAAGAATTCCGGGCAGATAGACAACAACAGCAATGAGTCTGACAGGCCTTGTCAGGTGTGGGTATTTATTTACATTGACGAACGCATCTCCACCGCAGTGCAAAACTTTGAATTTATAGTTATAGTTGAGTGTATACTACAACGCTGTTCGCCATCTCTATGTTGACTTGCAATTGATAGTAAGGAATTTCAGTGGCAGTAGCAGTATTTGCCGCAGGCAAGAACTCGAGGAATCTGACTACCGTGGGAGTCCCCGGGAATGTGTCATGAGTAACAACGAGCAACCGACGTGAGGGACACTCCTCCCCAACTCCATCGCAACGATGGTCTTTGTCACAGTGTCGCCGGCAGGAAAGCCCATCGCCATCGCTCGTGGGCTTCCCAGTCGGTTCGACATCACAGGAAAACAGGTCCAGGACGCGACAATTGGCGACGTCAAGGCAGCCATTGCCAAAAAATTCCCCGATGTGAGTCCGAGTCTGGTCTCAATGCAGCTCTGCGGGGCATAACCTTGAACACTTCCCAGTTTTATCCCGCGCGGCAAAAAATTACTCCCAAAGACAGCAAAAACACTTTAAAAGATGAGGTTAAATTAGTGGATGCTGGGGTTGTGGATGGGGGTGAGCTGCTCGTCAGGGATCTTGGCCACCAGATCAGCTGGAAGACGGTCTTTTTAATCGAATACGTGTGTCGACGCGTCAAGGTGGTCCCTTTGTTGATGCAACTAACGCGATCGAAAAGGCTGGCCCACTTGTAATACACCCCATATTGTACCACTTTCCCGAATACATCTGGGGCGGTCCAGTCTACCACAGCATGCTGCAACGGTACGCATCTCCCATCACTTTTCACCTTTCTTTCAGGCGTTTATGCGACTCATAGGTTCGTATATGCGCTAGTCATGATCCACTTTGCAAAGCGCGAGTTTGAAACACTTTTGTGGGTAGTTCGTCCGTAATTCATCTGAGTCAAGCTAAGATAGTTTGCCGCAGTATCCACCGCTTTTCTCATGACACGATGCCATTCACGAACATTTTCAAAAAGTGAGGACTTTTTCTTGTTGATCCGCCGGTCCCTACTTATTTCTTTTTCTCTCGTATAGTTCAGCCCATTATTACCTTGGTAGCGGTACGTGCGTCTTTTGCGATTCAGCGAAGTTCACAGTTTACGCCCGCAACGCATATAGGACTCTTCCTAGCACTGGCAATATACGGCCCACAGTATTCCGCGATGTCCCCATATATTCGTGGCACGTCGCGGAATGACCCTGTCTTCATCTGGGCCTGTACCGCAATTTGGGCAGTGAGCTTTCTTCCTCTGTTCATGATCTTGTCTGTGGGTCTCACGCCCCCTCGCAACCAAGTTCGCCGAGATATCCAATCTGATCACTCACATCACGCTCCGCAACCTTCGTTCAGCTGGGTCCCGCAAACGCGCTATTCCCCAGGGATACGGTTTTTCCCTCGTGTCTTTCCCCAACTATTTCTTCGAAAGTCTTGCCTGGTTCGCCATTGCCTGGATGACCGGCAGCTGGATTGGTAAGGTGTCTTCTTCCACGCCTCCAGACTTTTTCTGACAAGGGACATAAAGCCTATGGTTTCTGGATCTTGGCCACCGGAATAATGTACATCTGGGCTGCGAAGAAACACATTAATTACAAGAAGGAATTCGGGGGCGCTTATCCCAAGGGGAGGAAGATAATGTTCCCCTTCATTGCCTAAGGTTACGGAGGTCGTTACCGCCTCTTGTTGTGCGATGTCGGTCGTAAATTGAAATACACTGAAAGCAGTTAACATAAATGAGATAGTCGTGGCAGGCGAGGATACCACTCAGCAGGGAATACCCGGAAAACAAATGAGATTAACCAGGAAATAGAAATATTCCCACGTTTAGTGTGATGTTCTCCTTCGACAGAACTCTCTGATTTCTGAATGGCCATCTGCATTACTTGTGCGCAGCCAATATCTCATCTCTACACTGTCTACGAGTCTGCCTACAACTTGCGCCTTGAACAATGCGTTAGTGCTGTCCAACAATGGCCCGAGACGCGAATTGAAATCAATCACAGAGTAAATGTCTTGCCTTTGCGGATCCCTATGTAGAGCACGATACGCTCACGCTACTTCTTGACCTGATACTGCTGAAGAGAGGCGTGTACCGGCATTTACTGTACAACAGAGCCGCCGAGCCGCGTAAAGCGTATGAGAAGAACGCGAACGCGACTGTCGTTGTGGAAGACACGACGGCCATTGACACTGCGCGGCAAAAGGCTCTTGTCAGGGAAAAGCTTGTTTGTTCACCCATCGTACAGCCATTACTTACATTATTGCAAGGCAGGCCAGATGGCTACATATCTTGAAGCTCGGAAGTGGATTAGTGCTGGTCGACGCTTGTCAGTAACATAGTATCATCTTCCCTTTACCATCTGACGCGTGGATTGTTAGTTATACGTTGGGCTCTGCTCAGTATGTCCTAATTCAGGATGCTTGCTGGAGGTGTCTAATGATGAGCTCCCAGACCCGCAGGTCGCCGCAGACTTCTCGCAATGGAGCGCTGATACAAACGAGGTGTTTCTGCGCGTTCTCGTGGCCTGCTTAATAGGTCCGTGATCCCGAGTTCCCTTATTCCACTCAGTGGATCATACTCTGCCAGAAACGGTCGCGTTTCACGCGGGAGTGGTACTCGCCTCGTATATTGTGCTTGGACTCTCTGATTGGATTAGGTCTTGGAAGGCTTCTCGCTCCAACGAGGTGTCTGGTATACGCCAACAATTTAAGTGAGGAGTCCACGTCCTGACGCGATGCCGAACATATGATCTTATTTGTTCTTAGGATGTCGCATATTCCACTGGCCATCCTTTACTCGTCATTTACGAAATCTTTTCTACTCTTTCTGCTTACGATTTGGCGTCCATCGTTGTCACTACCAGGAAAGGGACCGTATCGGTTTGATACACCATACGAGAATCCTTGGATACTTGGCGCACTCGAAATTTGGGACGAGGACAAGCTCGATCGCGAATGGGTGGTACGGAACGTGCTCGGTGGTTTGGCTGCAGGTTTCGGTCTTCGAGGTATATCACTCCCCCCTAGCCATGGATGTCCCAAGTTGGCTGACCCCAAGTATACGCACAGTTGTGTTGGACTGTCATCCCTTGTTCACGACTATGGTCATTCTTGTTGGATGGGCGGTCAAGACTGCCGTCGCGGAGTTTTTGAAAGATTGGGTTGGAGCCGATCCACAGATCGGGGAAGTTTGGTTGGCGTACAGCATTCCGTGACTTTGGCATCATTCCAATCACTTAGTGGTGCTGTGCTGTCGTGTCATAAAATGCAAAGTCTTGAACGTATTCCTGATGGCAGTGCCGCTGGTCTCCCTCGGGAGACTTCCGATGCCCGATAGAGTAATCATAGTCTTTGTCCACATCCATACAGAATGCCTCCCCGTGAAGCCTCTTCTTCCCGTGCACTGAATGCAATCCTACCATTAGTTGCCGGTGGGCAGCCTTACGAGGCTCACCAAAAAGCGCGGACCTTTGCGTCCCGGTACTCTAAAGCAGGGCAGTACGACACCGCGATTGATGTGCTCTTCCAGTCCGCGCGGGAAATGCTCAAGTCCGGACAGCAGGGTAGCGGAACGGATCTCACACTGTTTCTGTTGGATGTGTACGAAAGCAAAGGGGAAAGCGTGTCAGACGAATCAAGAGGTCCGCCATTGCCGACCATCGATCCTTAGGGATCTGGTTTTTTTTGACTCTCACACGGAATTACTAGGGAGGGTCACGCAGCTGATCGCGCTCACTGGCTCTTCAGGGACGTGGCGGAAGACGATCATCGATAGAGCGGTCGCGTTTGTGATGTCTTCCGTTCTCGGATCTGCCGTGTGCTCATGCATCGTGACTAGGTGGACAGCTAAACATGGTACATATCCTATTGGCGATCCCGATCTTCACCACTACATCGGCGAATTGCTTTACAAAGGTACCGTAGCACTCCCCACAGGACGTTCACTCGGCATCCGACAATATTATTTTCCCTGACTAGACGGGGCATATGATACAGCGGAACTCCATCTCCTGGCATCAGGAAAGAGGGATAGTGCTCGTCTTCTAGCACAGATGATGGTGGATTGGTCCGCCATCGGTGGTATACCAGGAAATTTTGCCCTCCGTGGTACCCTTCCGTTGGTACCCTTTACCCTTGAGCGAATCACGCCGAAGCTCAACTTCTTTTGAACACAGATACCTAGAGAACGGGAATATACTCGCAGCTCGGACGTTCATCGTCCGATTCGTCAACAAAATAATAGCCGCTCGTCCATCGTTGGCATCGTCACTGGAAATCTCGCCCCTTCAGGTCACCGATTCGAGCGAAGTCGTGCTGACCACCGACAATGTCCTCAACTTTTGCCAACTTGCAGTGTTGGCATGTCAGCGAGCGAACGCTGAAAAGAACAAAATAATGCGCGAAAGCTGGGTTCGATTGTGCGGTACGTATCAATCAAGGGGTGGTGTCCTTGCCAGCAAGGAGGTCCGTTCCGTGAGTCTGCGAGTTACCACCCTTGGTGCATGTTGATCCAACTCATGTGGGTCGACTGATCTAGGCACTGATTGAAATCACAACGTTGTACTTTGCCATCCCACCACCAAAGACACAACCTGACAACCCGCTGGGTGCAATGTTATCTTCGATGCTGGGTGGGGGGGCTCCTGGTAGTGTGCCCCAACGACGGGTGTTGACTCCTGGTCTGACTGGCCCGACGGCGCCGGGTCTAGATTAGAGATTCAGTTCTGGAAAGGGGAGAGGATGATTCTTTTTGTCGACGGCAAACTTTGTCGCAGGGACTTCGGTATGGGTAGGATTCTTGACTTGGCATCGTAATCGGAGGTTTGCTGGTTGATAGTATTGTCAACGGATCATCAATTAATGGACTACCTCTGTCGGCCTGGCCTTCAATGATGCTGAGACATACGCCGGAACTCCAGGCTTGGTCGGAGACTAATTACAAACAAACGTTATAGACAATGATTCGATCGTGATTAGTGGAGAAGTGACCGAGACCCGTCGGAGAGGAACTCAATGCAAGCAAGAACAGTGTACGCGCGGAACCAGTAGGCGCGGAACCAGTAGTCGCGAAGACTCATGACACACCACTTCCACTTCGCCGCGGTCCAGGAGTTGGCGGGTACTGTGTGGGGGAAGCACTCGGAGTGGTCACATCTCCAGAAATTATGTCCTGGATCGCGTTCTCGAGCGCGTCGACGCGGTTAGACATTTGTGCCACTAAGAGCATCGGTCAGATTGGGCAAGCGACGCGGACAAAGGCGAGTGGAGACTGACTCCGATCGAGTATCTGCGACGACATCTCGTCAAACTTGGCATCGAGCTGCTCCAACAGCGTTTCTACCTGGAACACGGCTTTCCTGTCAATGACAAGGCAGAGGGTTCGCCGTTGATGTGACTTACGAACGCTGTCAGTTCGTGCGGACTGGATATTTCGCCAGGGTTGGCGGCCACTGACTGCTTCGTTGGTGTTCTCGCACCAGACGCCACCTCGGAAGTGGGGGTGGACCGCACTGGTGTTGATGCGGGGATGAGTTTGAGGGGGAGCGCTGAGGAGGACATTGTTCCCTCCGCGTTGCTTCCAAGTCCACAGTCAAAACGGGCACGGGTTATGTAAGCAGTGCTGATATGAAACCGACTTTGTCGAGTACTGATCCCGGCCAGTTAACTAGAGGCCCTAGTATGCTCTTATTGCTCTCACATTTCGTTCACAGGCTCTGTCTCAGTGTCTCAGCGCCTCCACACAATGTGCTCTTTCGAAGTTCCCTCACATACCCGTCGTCCCACTTCCCCGGTTTCATGGGTTCTCGTACCATCACGATGACCGTGTCGCGTGTGCCGATGCGGCGACCTTGAACCAGCATGTGCGAGGAACGTAGACGATCTATCTTTTCAGATGACTTTCCTGGTTACATAACCTTGATTAATCGCAGAAACCTGGTTAGACTCGTTCAAGGCAGTTCAAACGTTGAAATTTGATTCAGATCCGCGCCATTGTCCGGCCAGCGAACAAAACATAAAAAAGTGTGTAGTCTAAAATAGATTGGATCTAAGTTACACCGCACAAGGCTCCACGACGGTGAACACATCTGTGCCGGTTTTTCCAACCGTTCCCGTCGCGCGCCGCCGTCTCTTCCCCTCGAACCTAGGGTGAAGTACCGTTGAGTCTCGATCGCGGAGAGCTCAACGGCTTTACACACTTTCAATATCCGCGGCCTATCCTAATGAGCGGAACTGCGGCACAAGGTTAACTCTTTCTTTCACATCTGCGCCGCCGTGCAGAGAATACATGTGCGCTCTCTCTTATCTCGGCTGTGAATGGGCGACAGCTGTCCCCGACAATCCCGTACGCAGCATGATTCCGGAGTTTCAAAGACATCTCACTCTGATCTCGTCACTGCATAGATTGTCTTTAGTAACTTGGTTAGTTTGCCGCCGTGACAGATCGAGCGCGTCATGTGCTAGAGGCTTGGCCTGAGCACTGAGCGACAGTTACGCCACATGGACTTATTAGATATCCGGACAAAGGTATAAAACAACTTGACATGTTTCACCATTTGTCACCCTTGTCTGGCTCTCTATAATATAGCCTAGCATTCCGGTCGTCTTTTTCTTCATCCTCGATCGTTCAACATGTCACCCACTGCAACTTACGAAAATGCTCCCAAGCACTCCTTCACTGGCTTCATCCTCCCAGACCTCGTCTCCGACTGCCACTATCCCCTACACCTCAGCCCTCATTGCTACAACGTTGCTCGTGCCTCCGAACAGTGGTTACTGCAAGGGGCCCGGCTCGTTGAGCCCCGCGCCACCAAATTTATGGGTCTGAAAGCCGGAGAGCTCACCGCATCTTGCTACCCAGACGCCGACGAATCTCACCTTCGTGTCTGCTCAGACTTCATGAACTGGTTGTTTAACATGGACGACTGGTTGGATGAATTTGACGTGACGAACACATGGGGAATGCGTGAATGCTGTATTGGCGCTTTCTGCGATCCCGTCCACTTTGAGACGGACAAGCTTGGAGGTCTGATGTCCAAGTCGTGGGTTTTTCTCTCTCTTTCCCCTGTGCTTCTGTAGTGTCGAAAAATTGATTTCGAAACGGAACAGGTTCTTTAGCCGCTTCATCCAGACCGGTGGTCCGGGATGCACCAAGCGGTTCATTCACACGATGGATCTGTTCTTCATTGCTGTCGTCAAACAATCGGATGATCGCGCCAATGGACACATCCCAGATCTCGAATCGTACATCACCGTCAGGCGAGACACGAGCGGCTGCAAGCCTTGCTTTGCGCTTATCGAATACGCTGCCCGTATCGATCTGCCTGATGAGGTCATGTCACACCCAGTAATCGTGGCAATGGAAGAAGCCACCAACGACCTCGTCACATGGTCCAACGTAAATCATGCCTCCTCCCTCTCTGTCGTACGCCTTCTGTAAGCTGATTCGATTTATCAAGGATATCTTTTCCTACAACGTCGAGCAATCTCGACGCGATACCCACAACATGATCGTCGTCCTCATGCGAGAACAGGGGCTAGACCTTCAAGGTGCCGTAGACCATGTCGGTGCACTTTGCAAGGCTACGATTCAGCGCTTCGAGGACAACCGTGCGATGCTCCCTTCATGGGGTGAAGAACTTGATAAACAGGTCGCGATATACGTCGAGGGGCTGCAGAACTGGATCGTCGGCTCGCTGCACTGGTCGTTTGACTCTGAGCGCTACTTTGGCAAGGAAGGGCTGGAGGTGAAACAGCGTCGCATCATCAAGCTTCTCCCGAAGCGGCCTCTGTGAGGGTGGTTCCGTGTGGTGGCGATGCTGGGCTTTAAAAATATCTTCTGGATCCATCATAGACTATATTGAATTATTGTGTTGTGTGTAAGCTCATCGTTTCTCGGAGGTACTTCTACAGATTGCGTTCGTTCCTATTTTACCGTTTCATCAACAGATCTTTAGTAAAAAGGAATGTCGTTCTTGAACTTGTCTATCTAGAATCTGGACTTGAAAAACATCTTCCTGGAGGCGCGTATCCCTCGGTTCTTGACGTTGCACCGCGACGAACGAAGAGGTTACCAGAATAGAATGATTCGCGATCACATACAGCTACAGATGATGCAACAATTCCAGATCCTACACTACTGTGATTCACGGTGGGCCACAACGATCGACGACGTAGGCTTTCGCTCTCCTCTGTTCCTCACCACCAACGCCGTCCATATTCTCGGGTGTTATGTCTTCGACGTTGGTCTGTAACAATCACCCTTGCGTGAGCAGGGATCTGGGAACTGAGTGAGACGGCAGGAAGCGCGTACCCTTCCGCGATCGGCGCCAGCTTCGATCAAAAGCACCGCAGCCTCGGCATGAGCAGATTCCATGGCCAAATGAAGCGGCGTGTTTCCTGGTAACGAGCGGTTACCCAGTGTTACGTTCTATAGTCGAAGTTCATATTTACCGACTCGATCGCCCGTATTCAGGCGAGGCTTTGTCGTGACGCCTTCTGGGGGATGCAACAGAAGCGAGATAAATCCGGTGGAACCGGTGGTGGCAGCTCGATGACTGAATGGCACGTGTGAGCCGAGTGGAAGCCCATCTCACAATGACTTCACTGACAGGGGTAATTGGTTGGCTTTGTCCCTCGCATTGATCTATGATCGTTAGCCTCAGAACGCAGTGCTGCGGCGAAGTCTACTTACATCTGCACCTCGTTGAATCAGGTATCTGCCGATCTGGATTATAAAATGGACACCGAACATTAAAGACGTGGAGTGGCTGGATACCCGGGAAGATCACCTCTATACGCGATTTGGAAGCCGCGTAATGCCTGTCGATCGAACGGTATGAATAAAGCGAGATGACTGTTGCGGTGTATCGCACAGTGGGGTGATCCCTTTATCATTCCTCTGGTTTACGTCTGCCCCACCGCCGATAAGATCTTGAACGACTTCCTCGTGGCCAGCGCTGACTATACGAAATCAAGATAGGATAAACTTGAGATACCAACCGTGGATGATCGAACCGGCTATGTGCAGTGCCGCCCAGCCGCTATCGTCTACTTTAGAGACGTCTGCTCCTTGATCGATCAGGTAACGCACGACCTCGGTAGCACCGATGGACGCCGCCCAATGCAATGGCATACGACCGTCCTGCAACCGTCAGGTTTGCTGTAGGGGTAAGGTTATGTAGAAAAGAACCCACTGCATCGATCTCGCTGACAACCTTCGGGTCTTCAGTGACAAGGGCACGCACTAAGGAAAGTTGATCTACGAGCGGTGGATTACTAACGAGAGGGTCAAATTCAGCACGAAGGACGAACTGTTCCGAGCCGCTGTATGGACGGAAAATGACATGGTTTAGTAGTAGACACTGTGAATGCGAGATTTCACGGTACAACGTCCAGACAAAGGGGTAGTGGTTCAAAATGTCGTTACTAATTCACTGCTTGCGCGTCGGTCGACTACGTCTGTACGAACCCTAACCCTAAAGTTGGGTTTGACGGTATGACGCCTGGAGTTCATGACCGTACGTGGCTTGCCGGTCTTATATGAAAACCTCGTTCCTGCCAACCTCTGCAGTGAAGAACATCAATCCATGCAGCGCCGTGTGCATGGTGATTTCCAGGTGCGCGATCGCCTGAGTCATTGGCACCACAGCTAGGCTTGGCACGAGGAAGAAGACCTATTTCTGCGATTACGCCGGGCAATAACTGACTCTGATAGACTGACTATTACCAACCCACTCTTAAAATAAAACCGGATCTGGGTCAGCAATTGTATACCTTCAGAACGTGGTGAACATGTATGTGACTCGGATCTACTACAAGTCCTGACATCCAGGATAGCCAACAGCATGCCGCCATTTGAATCGGAATGGGCATGGCAAAGTCGCCGTACATGCTGTATAATGGACTGGCCAGAACGCTTGACACTAGTACGGTACGCGCGGAGGGATGTGCTCCGACTTCTGGGGATGGTGACACCGTATTGTGATCATACTGGGGCATTAGTACTGGGCGTGGCCGCGTAGGTTTAGTTGAAATGGAAGTTTGATTCAACTTGACGGGACTTTCGAACTGCCGCGACGTGCAGAGACCACGTCGCGCTCGACGCTCTTCGCCACCCGGAGCCCACGAAGTACAGTATGGTTGGGACCAACCAGCCATGCATTGCGAGAAATATGCATTATGAGCAGGAACTTCAATGGGAAAGAGACCCGCAAGCGCCCAATTGAGCTCTCAAAATACTGTGCATTATGCGTCATCTCTTATGCATTATGTCCGACTGTACTGTATCTCGATTTCTTGATGGCACGCTTCACTTGTGAATTGGTCCAAGGACCTTTGATTGCCTTCAGACGCCCAGGCAGCGCTCGGGGTTCGTGGGGAACGAATTCGGGGGTATTCCCAATTAGCAATGACTTGTATCAACAACTCCGCCACTGGCGTATATGATCAGCCTGAGAATTTGCTGTCTAGCGAAGACTTACTACTGTACTCACTCGACCTCTTCAACGTCGTTGTTGTCTGCTACACTCTTCTGGGACTAGGATTGGTAGGACTCAATGTCCCTGGGTAAAGCTGGTCCCAATGCAACTGCGAGCTGCTCGGCTCAAAAGTCCACACACTGTGCACAGCACCCAGATTCCCCAACTCTGATCGATGATCCCGGGTACGTCACGGTCATGGCGTAGTCCCGAGACTCTACATGAACCTTGCTGATCGAGATCTTGTCCTTCAAGATGCACGGCTAACACGTCGCGGTCGACGCCAGTGTCTGCTTTTTCCAGTTTCCGTTGGCAACGGACCCCCAAGCGATGCATTTTCTGTCAGGTAGTGATTCATCTGGTGCGTGCATGAGGCCGGTTGCAACAGCTCATTTGCTCGTTGTTTGAACTAGAGACCGAGACTACGCGCTAGAGCCTCTTGCGGCTCCGAATGTTTTCCATCAATCCGGTCAAATCCGGTCAAATCCATCACTTAGGGTTAATAATGGAGTTCACGAAAGCCTAATTCCGCCTAGATTTCCTTGTTTGCCTCTTCCATTGTGGCAACTTGGTCCTCGGTGTGCTGCCCTTCGCTATCGGGATTCCATGCGTTCCACATATGACACCATTTACAGGTCAGAAAGCGCGCGACATACCCGATCCAGCCATTTCCTTTGCCATTGGAGTTCTGGAGTCCTTTCCATTAGGTTGCCCCAGCCATTATCCTACATCCATATCTCAGTCCGAATGACGTCCGATACCTGGACGGCGTTCGGTAATTTGGTTCACCGAACGCCTGGCAGTTGGTTCGTCGGGAACCATGCCAATGTCAAGCACCAGGGTTTGTCAATGGAACTGTCTAGCACCTAGATATAAGGAATGTGCACGGAAGGTCATCTCGCTATCAAACACCCAGAAGTATCAACTACTCTACTCAAGTACTCTCTGAAACAATCAAGATGTTCAATAACTCATTCGGCGAAGATGTAACTCATTTGTCCCTTTTCTCCTAGAGGAACGTGCCGACTAACGTTTCTTCTACTTCTAGGATTCGTGCGAGTTGACCGCTATTGGTCTTGGACTGAAGCACTACCGTTGTGGATGGAACACGAATGGGCGACCATGCGGTACTCCAGTTCGCGGAGACGATGTTCCCTCACACCTGAAAACAGTTCACCGAGCCAATGACGCTCCGAGGCTCATATGCCAGTGGGGTGACTGCGGCGATGAACTAACCAAGGGTTGCCTCGTTAGACATGTTCAAGAAAAGCATCTCGAGTACCGATGGCCGTGCCCGAAATGTGGCACCTTGTTCACGCGCAGAGGGGTAATGGACAGCCACCGCGCGACCTGCAGCGGCGCGGCTCGCTGATGGGGACATTGTTAACTGGTGAGTAATCTGATCACCTTGTCTATCGACTCATTTAAATGAATCATGAGCTGAATTGTCGAGACAGGATTTATCCCTTTGGTAAATTTCATTACCCCCGCGAAATGTACTGCATGATCTTTATAATACACCGAACCGTGTCTGATATATGTATTTACCTGCCACATATTACTTACATCTGGTTCACCTAAGGAAGGCACTCCACTAGGCAGTGCGTTGATCGTACTGTAGTTTCTGGGTAGCATTCGGAGTGTGCCGGAGTGCTGTTGGTACTGTGGCTGCCCTCCAAGGAACAGACGCCTACACAGCTGGTGATTGGCTTTGTTTGGGCGTTCTTGAACATGTTCATCGTTTGTTGGTCTGCGATAAGCCAACTTGATACAGCAAGTGGCATAGCAACATGCCCGGGGCCCCGTCGATTAGTATTTCTACAAGAAAGGACGATTGGAGGTGCCAGCCAACACCCTTCCAATGTCACCACCCCGCCCTAAATAGTCTCCTGAGGCCAGCACAGATTGCCGGCGGTGGCAGGTCCACATCGATCTCTCGGTGGCAGATACTAAATAGCCACCATGATCTTGTCGGTGTCTTGGCAATTTGCATGGCGAGCTCCGTGACAACGGCATGTGGCGTTTCATCACCTTGCGGTGTGTCTGGGTCCGTGAGGGTCTACTCCGAGTCGTTGGTCCCAGGCTGTACGTTGAACTATTGGACCTCAACCCAGCATAGATTTCTGGTAAGCTCTCATCGGTCATTAATCATTTCTCGGTGGCAGGTCATTTTGGCGATTCCTGGTTCTGACAAATATGGTGTACAGTCTTGGGCTCCGATTTGCAGTGAACGTCAGACTCTACTATCACATCCTGTCAGTTTCCCGGCAAGGTTGGCAAGCTTCGCAGAGCTTCCATGGCCAATTCGCTCAGATTTCTGCATCGAGCGGTAAGCGTCTGACGGTACTGATGCCATGCGCGCCGTCTGTTCGTTCTTCCAGTGCCTTTCAGCCTTATAAAAGTAGGAAGGGAAGGTCTATTTTCCATCTTCAGCTCCTGATCTCCATCCTTCGACCATTTCCTTGCAAGAGGTTGCATAAATGAATAACGTTGACGAACACGTACACTCGATAGAGCGGTTTCTTACAAACAATCCGCTTCCCTGGGAGTATGGGAATCCGGCGAACATTTGTTAGTAGGTGCAATTCTTGCTGTTGACCCCGAAAACCATGCTGATCTTCCCGTCTTCGCAATTTTGACAGTCCTTCATATGCTGAACAACCACAGAATTTACTTGCCACCACTCCACCTTTCTCTCCATTGCCTTCCCCCGCCACTGCGGAGTGGTTTGCAGTCTCTACAGGACACTTGTCATATGGAAGTTTGCACACTCCCAGTGCGACGGGGACTGTGGACTTCAGCATAGCTTCCAATCCTGGGCCGTGTCAGTCACAATGGAGCGAGACGAGCTCCAACGTGACTCACGAGACTCACGCGCCCGGTCCCCCGCTGCAAAACCAGCACCGGATACCACATGAATTCCCTTGTGGCAGGTCTCGTGATTTCGAACCGCATCCTGTTCCACCTGTTCCCTCCACCATCCCGAGCGTCCCCCAGTCACTGTCCCCGACGCTCACACACTCTTACCCAAACATGGGACAGTATGACGCATGGTCACGACACGTTTTGGATGGGAGCATGGACACATGCGCTTCTTCCCCCGATGGGGATACGGGTCTCTCCGTCTCAGGCTTCCTCGGTGCTTTTGCAGATTATGATTTTCTTCCCGACCCGTGCACTGATCTACAACCGTCGATCGCGCTGACGACGCACGATACCATGCCATCCATCCAATCCGCTACGTTTCCGTACAACGAGCCAACTTGCGGACCCTATCGCCAGGCTCGACTTTTTGAATGCCAGTGGCTCGCTCCCGACGGCGCACTCTGTGAAATGCGCGTCAACGCGGACAGGCGGAACGTCGTCGGACATTTACAGCACACCCATGGTATCAAACCGGGGGAAGAGAAAGCACGTGAAACGTGTCTCTGGGAACAATGCGGGACGATCTTGAATAAAGAAAGCCTGGCACGACATATCTTGACGGTGCATCTCAAGGAGAAAGTACACTGCGCCGAGTGTGGACTGTTCTTTGCTCGCGAAGACTCTCTCAAGCGGCATCTCAAGGGAGGTCAGCATAAAGTGCTTCCAGACAAGAGTACGGTGAGACAGCCGTCACGAAACCATGGTGGGTTTCGATGATCACGTCCCCGAACGAAGAAGACTAGAGTCACTGTGGACGGTAATGCGACGCATGTATTTTGTTTCAAGCTCTTCTACTTTACAAGTATTTTTCTCGACCATGTAATACATCTTCTCGTGATTATATAAATCTACAACCACGGTGATTGACTATAACCTAGACTAGTTCTGCCTCCTGTTATCACAAAATGAAAGAATGGGCCATAAACCCCCTTCTACTTGAATGTGACGGCGATCTCTCACTCAGCTTTGGGATCTGAGATATCGATATCTACTGTAGCATCGCACCCTCAGCCATGCAAACTTGGGGACGAGCAGAGCAGTGGCAGACTTTCCAATTCTTTCGTTCCAGTGACATAAATATGTATGCCAAGCCAACGGATGTCCACTAATATCTACGATGAGCTACGCGACAACAATATTCAAACATCGATCACAGGCCAAGACGAACAGCAAATAATAATAAGAACGGTGCACAGTACGCACGACAAGATATACGCAGGGCGGTAGCAGGTGGTGAATCGTACAATCCATATCAATCAGTACGGATAAATATTATCTTGATGCGCATCCGATGATATCGGCATCGAGGATGACTTGCGGTAAAAAAGACGGATCAACGTGATCAGGTATTAAACCATGACACTCATGCCAGGCCATCCCTTCTCTTCAGTCTTGGGGACCGGTAGCCTTTCCGAGTCCTTGGTAGCATCTAAAATGCGCTGGCACTCGGCACCGCCTTCAGAGCGTACCAGGTAGAGATAGACGATTAGTCATTGTCATGGATCGACCAAGGATACTCACAATGTCGGTTCATAGCATCCATGCGAGCAAAGGTCTTGTTGCACCCCTCGCAAGTGAAGTGACGGCGTCTAGAATGCAACTGCTCGTGGCGTTCGCAATTGTCCTGTCGGAAGAAGCGCCGGTCACAGCCAGGCCACTTGCACTGGAAAGGGCGTTCCTGATTGTGGGACTTCATATGACCTGATTAGTTGGTTAGTATATGGGTTAAAGCAATGCATTCGAATTGAACAACGCACCTTTCAGGTTGAAACTTCTCGTGAACGTACTACCACAGCCTGGCACGGGACACAAAAAGTTGGCATCTTGCTTCCTGCGACGATGACTTGCACCAGCTGTGCGTTCACTCGTCACCGTCTGCTTCGAGATGGCGATCAGACCACCGCTGTTGGGTTGGGGAGAATCTGGACGGAGCATCGAGGATGGTCGGCCGGAGAGTGCAACATTGGGAAGGTCTTCGTAACGGACTCGCGGGCTCGCGGACGGACTGGGGTACGGACTGGGGCGGTTGGAGGCCAATGCGCTCCAGGTCCCATCGCCACCACCACGTGATCCAGAGGGGGCACTGGGAGAGTGGCCGCGAATGGAATGCACTGTCTCCTGTGGATACAGGAACCGGGGATCGATGGATTCCTGTTGAGATGAAGGGGGATAGACTAGGGAAGAGGTCATATCCTCTGAGTGGGTCAGGCGATCATGGCCTGGACGGCCGCTGTCAGGCTTGACCATACAAGATTCAACGGCGGGGGAGCCACCGGGAATGGGCTGGGCTGACATGTGGGCCGAGGAGGAGTTAAGGTTGAACTGAGGGATAAAGGATGTCAGGGTGTCAGCAACGATGGATGGGCGTTGTTCTTGTTGTGGTTTGGGAAAAACTTCTTCGAGAGCAGAGTCGTGGGGAGCAGAACCTTCAATGGGGTTTGAGAGGAATTGGATGTGGGGGGCTGAGGCGGGAGAAAAGAAGGCAGGGTCGATAATTTCTGGGAGTGGCGTTTGGAGTTGTTGGGGAAGGAGTTCTTCGGCTGGGGCGGGGAGAGAGCCGGACTGACTCTTCAGAAGCACGCCACGCATCATCTCCGCCGGGTCTACCCCTATGGGCTCCGCGTGACTCCGTCCAACCTCGATCCGTGGGTGCAGTGGCGGAGTGGGGCATATAGGACGAGAGACGAAAGTTGGAGCGGATTGCATTGAGAATTGTGATGGTGGCTTGATGGGTCTAGAGAATTGTTGCTTGATAGGTGTATTTTGTGCCTGTTGAATAGAGCGACCGAACAAGAAGCTCCAGATTCCACCTCTCCCATCACGCGATTCAGAAGCGGCCCCACGATTGCCACGACCGAAAGCTGTGGTCCCCTGTAAGTGGGGATGATGGATAGAATGCTGCTGAGAGGGTGGATATAGGAAGGGGTAGGTGTTGAGTTGGTCCTGTCCAAGAGAGGTATTCAAGAACGGAGGGGATGCAGCACTAGACTTGCTGTGCGCAGGAGGGGGACGTTTTGGAAATACGGTGTCGGTAACCGAGACATCAGGATTTACAACCGAACCACCTAACACAGAGCAGAGGTTGGAATCCCAAGAACGGAAACCCAAACATAAACGAGATAGTAGCAACAAACTCACTTTGATTATGGGTTCCTGGAGTATATTGGAATTGTCCGGCTTGTGCAGTCGCTTCATTACCATGATCATCCTCTGGGCCACTGTGCGTATGGGGATTCCGCGATAGAAGGGGGAGAGTCGACGAATTGCTGTCTGGAATGAGCTGAGGTGGATACTGGGTTGTTTTCGGAGGTGACAAGCCTCCGACGGCTGGTAACTGATCATGCTGCCGGTTCGGAGCCATTAAATGGAAATCTTCAAAGGTACGAGGGACCTCGAGGGAGACATCGTGCGAGAACTGCTCGATGGTAGGTGGTGACAACAAAGGCCCGCTCATAGTAGATTGCGGGTTGCTCTTTTCCGACGACACTAGTAGACCGAAAAAACGCTGCGGCTGAGGGTAGGATCGTAAAAAATCTAGAATGGAGAATACCAAGTGTTCAGCGGAGGGTCTCTCGTGAGCCGGCAACCAGCAATGCTCTATGAGATCCCAATGTTGGTCATCGATCGGATGGGATTGTGGCCGGCGAGGCTTATGGCCCTTGGCCAAGTGAAGCACAATAACTACATCACGTCGAAACTCTGACCATGGTAGCTCACCAGACAGCACCTATATAGTGAGAAGAATGAACTCTACGTCAAGAAAACAAAATATACCTGAAGCGCAATATTTCCAAAAGAATAAATATCGCTCTTGGTTGTGCAATAGAACATTTCTTCGGGATTCAAGAAAAAGTACTCTGGCGCAGCCCAGCGCACAGCACCGGGTCGTAAGGTGGATGCCTGGAGGTAAACCAGAGCTTCTGGTATTTCTCCAACAAGGGAAGCATAGCCAAAATCGGTCAGTCTTGTGTTGTGTTTTTCATCGAGAAGCACGTTGTTCTGCCATGCAGTGAGGCATAAAGGGATAGGGGTACGTTTGCCAGACTTACGCAAGTGAGATCACCGTGAACAATCGAAAGTGAATGGACTGTACGCATTGTTGTTCACAGAAGCTTTATAGGACGAACTGATGCACATACGATACTGCAGTCCATTGGCAATACCAAGCAGCTAGCGACATACGGTATGAAAGCCCGAAACCGAAGTGATAAAAAATACATGGACTTACGAATTGAAGCCGATGAGCGACTGTGAGCTTATCGTCATACTTCAGTAAGAAATCCTGCAGAGTTCCATTGGGCATCCATGAAGACACAAGAGAGGCGTTTCCAAATCTCCCGAATCCAGACACGGTTCCCAGAAATGGAACGATATTGGGGTGGCTTAACCTCCTCCAGATCCCAAGCTCTCGACGTATCATCTAGAATCTAGTCAAGTTAGCTCCACCATCGAAAGAAAGGCAATATACCCTGTTGGATCTGCCACTTGTGTCTTCCTCTCCTACTGTAAACTCAAACCGAAAGGTTTTCACAGCAACCTGGGGCCAGATTCAGGTGTTTGAGTGAGACAATGAGAAGACTCGGACCTCCTTCACTCCACATTCACTGTGGTATTGGCATCGATAGACATCGCCGAAGCTCCCTGCTGCACAATATTGATTGCCGAATTGTTTGATTTGTCCCGTGAGATCCGGTGAAATAAAAGCATGGGTATGGGAGCTAGAAGGGTCCTCGAGTGAATGTGATTGGGACAAAGGAAGGGGCATCCCAGCGGGTATGATGTGGAGCTCGTCGGCGGTATTAACCCTAACCCTAGGCTTCATTCGTCGGGAGGTGGAAATCCAGGAACAGATTTACAATGTCTGTGAATGCCCTCTGTTCAAGAACAGTCATCTTCTGCCTCTCTCCTCGAAAATGTCCCTCACGCGCTGCTGCCGTTCTTACGTTCACAATCCCAGAACACGTTGACGCGCTTGTACCAACGTCCATCATCATGCCTATCGATATTTCGGTATGTCCTGTGGTCCGACCAACTGGGGAACGAAGCACTGAAGCGCTGCAAGTTTACTCGGACCTGTAGAGCGCCAACTCATCATGAATTTGTTATGGCTAGAAAGCGCGATTCCGATGAATACAATGTCTGCCTGGGTTGTCCCAGAGGGAAGAAAGTCAGTGCAACTTCGTTTTCAGGCGACGAGGTACTCAGAGTTCGCGTTCGTGCCATTTCAGACTGTACGATGATGCCTTGGCGGAGATGATCGGACTGCATATCACTCAAAATTCTCCAGCAAAACTCGCACTCAATTCAACTTTCAAATCGAGTCTAAGGCAGGCCGTTACGGGAGGGTGAGTGTGCAGAATCCTGAGATTATGTCGACTGAAGAGTGGTATCTAGGGGTACTACCAATAGTTTCGGCGTACCAGCTGAAAAAGACGACAAGAGACACCCCACCGCTATCGACACTCTGGATGGTTATGCCTTGGAAAGGTGGGAGGTGGGTAGTCAGGTCTAAATCTCAGCATATACCCATTCCACATCACTTATTCAGACTATTCTTCACTATATGGTGTCATCTGGCCAAGGTCAACTCCCAACGAAACCCTCGCAAGGTGTTTTGTATCTTCTCCAGCGTAGTGAGTTGATGAAGAGTGTCCAGTAAGTCTTCAAGCAGATTGCACGGTACCCATGGAACTCATACACTTCCAGCGGTTCTCCCCTTCAGATCACCTCTTCGGGATTCCAATTTCTTCTGCACTCGCCGCATGATCAGTTGTGGAGTCTCTTGCTTCAGTATTTGCACATGGCAGAAGTATGTTTGACTGTTCGCACACCTCTCGTCTTCTGACCGTGTGTGCACTAGGAAAGACAAATGGACCTGGTGGAAGTTCTCAGCTTTCTTTTCATGCTTTCGACGATGGAGCTCGGACGCGTGAGTCATACCATTCTAGTTGTTGTCACTACTAACGTCAGTGAATACCATTTTGATACTAGGAATATTCCACGGACCCACTGAGTGAAACACAAAAGGCTATGCTGGAAGACCTTCGAGATTACGGACTCGTCTGGCAAAGAAAGGTCCAGCCATTTATCCTTCTTTGCAACCCTGCCTCACCTGATCTCAGGCGTCGTCCAAGCGTTTCAGTCCTACGCGTTTGGCCACCACGCTAACCTCACTTTCGCCCCCATTACCTACTTCGAGTACTTCGGGAACTACTCGGGCAAGCTCCGGGGCATCTGTCGCGCTGACTACGGGGGCAGGACAGCAGGGGTTTATCATCTTAGAGACGAACTACAGGATATATGCGTACACTGGTAAAATGGTCATCGCAGACTCCTTTCAGTCACGCTTACGTGTCGGCCTTTAGACAACCCCCTCGAAATTGCTGTTCTCAACCTCTTCATCACAATGAAGTACCGTTTCCCGAACTTGGTGGTCGGCATGCTCACCCGTGAAAGCGTGCGGAAAGCGTTGAGCAATGGTATCTCCGCAGACCAGGTACGTTAGTAATTCATTTCAGGGCATCAATATATACACCGACTGCGGCGTTCTAGATCATCAGTTATCTAACGACCCACGCTCATCCACAAATGCGGAAGAATGTAAGATGGTCACTAACTGCGTGGCTGTAGCCACCTCACTCATGTACGTCATGCACAGAATCCGCTGCTCCCCGTGACGGTTCAAGACCAAATTCGGTTATGGGAACTGGAAAGAAACCGTTTAAAATCTGCGGAAGGTCCGTTCGCACCGCACCCGCATGCGCAGCCATATGCTTATGTGCATGAACTCATTCGTCTATGTGGACAGGTTTTCTCTACAAGGACTTCACTTCGCAAGCCGATTATGAATACGTACTGTCATATGCCAAGCAGTTAGGGGTCGTCTTGTGGGAGAACACCGCGAAGCGGGCTTTCTTTGGAACCCTGGAAGGCCACGCAAATATTAGGGGATTCATTGAGAGGCGGACTGGCGGGGGTTAGCCTAGTAGTAGTGTTGGCAGACCCAAGCGTCGAATGAAGACCCTGATTCTTCCAGGCGGTGTGTAGGCGATTGAATGACTGGACACAAATACTACATATCACTCGTGCTTGCGAGGCTCCGACCAGAAGATCCACAGGATCAGGATCAGCGCGACTCGTTTAAAGCAACTCCAAGGACCCGAATACCCGAGGCTCGGGATGACCTCTTGCGTTCTAAGCGCTGCATATGTTCTTCGGCAGGCAAGTACCGCCGAGATTTCATTAAAGTTTGGCAGGACGAAACAGGTTCCGATTGTCCAATCTATGTACTGTAATTAGCTACTGTAGTACGGTCATCATTAATGCGCAGCGGCAATTATGCAAGATACAACAGAGATACGTGCACATCAAGTCGTAAATACCCGTGTCATGCAAACATGGATGCTGTGTTTACTTCATCTTCCTGGCAAAGAACGAAGCCACCCTCGAAACCGACGGCATGCTCGTCCGTTGCGGTGTCACGCCAGCGGCCAACAAGGCTACGTTCGTGAACGTAACCCTTGAATATCCAGCGGCCAGTGTCATGATATCGATTGTTCATCTGATCCGTGATAAGTCCTTGGGAAACGAGAAGAAAAGCTGAGGAAAAACGCGAGTTACGTACCGGAATGCGAAGGAAGACGACCAAACCGTCCCAAGGCCGAACTCTCCCAATGTATGAGTAGTAACCCCAAGCTTCGCCTTGTCTTTCACACGTCTACACCCGAGCGTCGATGGAACGGACGGGAATAAAGAGGGGCGAGAAAAGACGCACCTCGCCGGTGATGATGATATCCTGAACACCGCTTGGTAATTCATCGACGAAGTCTTCGTATTCATCGACGTCTTCCAGGTCTTCCTGCATCACAGAGTCCGATTCTTCTTGCCGGCACCACTCGCGGCCTAATCCATTGGACAGCCGCTCGCAGGCACTGGTCGAATAAGGGGACCTGCGGTTGGGGTGGTATGTCTCATACCACGTGTTCTTGCCTGTACTAGGATCAAAAATTTCTAGCCCGCCCTGGGAGTCGGGCGGGAATAAATTACATGAGCGAATGACAGTGTGTAAATCTTACTTACAGAGCGACGGGTAAGTTCCAAGTCTTGGGGGAGCCAAGCGTTAAAAATATCTTCGCCGAGACCATCTCGGCGTGGTGGAGCGAGAAGTGGGTCGCCGAAACAATGGTGTTCTGCAAAGGAACAAGAAACCCTCTCCTGGATCAGTTGCACGCTAGCGGCAGGTATATGCCGATCCACAGCCGCGTTAAGATGCGCGAACATATCAGGAACCTATTTAAATTGACATATGAGCGTTGCGGTGGAAATTGAAACACGAGGTTGACCCACAAAGATGCGACCACTCCAGTTACCAACTAGCGTGCCAAGAGGGTAAACGATGCCTTTCAGGGGTCGCTCTACAGCCGATGGCGTATGGCATCCCACCAAGCGAAACCAATCCTTGTCAAGCTGTTCGCTGGTGATGCGCTGGTGATGCTGGAAGAAGCGGGTACGAGTATGGTAGTGAAATTCTCTGACATCTTCCTGCGTCAGTGCAGGGGTTGCGATACCTCGAGCAGTTGCCTCCTCCCGTGTCGCCGGGAGAAGAGCGATGCGTGATGGAAGTGGAACCGTGTCCTGCCAAGCTTCTTGCCGCACAACGAAGTTCAACAGAGCGGCGGACGTAAGCGGAGGTACGGCGAGCTTAAGTTTGTGGCCAAGATAATGAATTTGAGTGACGAGCGGGAGAGGGCCAGAGAAACCAGCGAATTCGTCGTGTTCTTCACATAAAGGAAGGTAAAAATAAGTGTCAGGAGCAAAAAGCGAAGGATACTGGACACGGAATGTTAGCACCCATATGGAAAGAAGCATCGCTACACTCTACCTGATAGCCACGCACTAAAAATGGGAGAATTGCATTCGTAAGTGCGGTACGTACTGCCATGGCTTCGGCCGCAACCCTCTCTGGACGCTTATCAGAAGAAACGCAGTGTGATAACGGAGAAGGCTTGCCTTTGCTACATGTCATCCAAAGGAGCCACACGGCCAAAGACATACCCTCTGGATCTGGTAGACATGGTATGGAGCGACCGTTACTCGTTGATGGAGGTGAACTCCTTAGAGCTACCACACCGAGAACCCAGTCAGATAGATTTGCCCAACCGGAGAGTTGCCTTTCATTACGACCGTCATTCTCAAGTAGCATCAAATACGCCTTCCAAAGGGCTTCTCGGTCGAGGCGAAGGGAAGGGTTCCCGTGCTTTATGTGCTGTAACACGATGAAGCGGCTACGGAGTTCTCGGGCTAAGCAAGGAGCGGATGTCCACCTGTCTGATAGTCGGCGCTCGATGGCTTCGCAATCGAACTTGTGGCGAAAGATGCGCGCGTATAGTGCGCTGTTGTTGGCGATAGACAAGTGGTCGTACAGCGTACGGCACGTGAGGAAAAGCGAAAAGAGGTTTACGGGCGGCCCTAGGAAAGGGTCAACGGCCAGATAAAAGGCAATGTCGTCGAGAATGAAGGGGTAATGGTAGACGAGTGTTTCGAGGGTACAAGAGGAACGCGTCATCGCATGCGCGGTGAATGACAGGGGAGGGAGTTTGAATGGGGAGAATTGCAACGATGGAACGAGCGGTGAGTTTTATTTAAGTTGACCTTGAAAACGTCTGAATCGGAGCGAATATGGGTTTGATGATAATCTACATACAACGTTGATCGCCGCGAGCTTCTCATCCTTGCCCGTCAATTGGAGAGGGCCGTCTGAATGACCGAATCATTACGAGAAAGCGGGCATGCAGTCCCTGAAACGAGGTCAACGTGAAGCACTTCCGAGAGCATAGGACTCGATGAGACGTACGTTGGCGAGGAGCTTCGACGGTCTCTTGTTATGCGGGGTCCAGATCCACTGTAACCATGTATGTTTCGTGTCAGAAATGACCGTGTACGAGTGCTCGTACTCGCCGTACTTTTTCATCACACGGGCCGGCGGTATTCAAAAAAAGGAAGGTCGCCGAGAATAAGTTTTTCTTTTTTTTTTTTTTCGTTGTCTCCTTCATCTCTAACCCGGCGTCCGTTAGTTGCCCCATGCATAGCACTCAACTCATCGCATTCAGGTCCCGAGTCCCCGCAACACTCCCACAGAGAAATGGCGGTGAAAGCCGCACGGGCGCACCTTCATATCCGCGCAAACTATTCATGCCGCGGACTGCCGCGTCTGCCCATCATTCATGTTCGCCACAGGCACCGGGGAATACATTTCGTCTCTCGCGTTTCCATTGGAACCGTAGTCAGGTGATCACACAAGGGAACTTTAAAGACTTAAATAACGCAATCATCTGGCGCCCTCTCATAAGCCAGCCCGAGTGGGACAATAGCGACTTGTCCTCCTGTCCCTTTGACACTTACATGTGTTCGTATGATGACATTGCTTCCAAGTCTATCACTGGATGGCCGGCGACGCCAAGGTACGTCTGTCCAGGACTCATTTGTCATAGGCCGGTTTCATGTGCCAGCTCAAAATGCCAACCCCACAAGTATCTGCCACCGGGTTATTGTTGAGACCGTTTCAGTGCGTCCCCTTCACCGCTTACGTGCGAGAAGCCAATTAGAATTTGGGGTTTGGGTCACCAGTGTGGGGTTTGAGCCAACACATCGGGGCAAGGGGATTTGGGCGCAGAGGTATGTTTTGTTGTGGAGCGATCGCGCACGCCCTCTGGCTATAGTCGATCTACCGGCAACTGCACAGGATTTGCTTCACGCTTCGTTGGTGTGACCCTTGGTAGGTGGCCATCATGGGGCGTTGGCGGAACCTGATCTGCAAAAACCGTTCGTCGAGGGTGAGCATTTAATAGTATATATGGATTCAACGTGTACCTGCGCCGGAATGGGCGTCTTTGCTGGACTATTGATCCCGAGCAAAGATAAGGTCCCCCTCTGGTTGCAGTCGACGAGCATCCGGGTCATACATAACCCCTGAAGAGTCTTAGATTACTGTCCGCATGGTTCGTGGAGGGTGGAGGTTAATGTCGGCAGCGCGTGAGACTCCGATCTCGGTTGCTGATCGACTCGCTGTTGTAGGGCCAAATGCCATCACAGTGACTGAATCGGAAGGGGTAGTTGTACCATAAGCTGTAAGCATTTCCGTCGATACGAGATGAGATGACAGAGGCGAGTGGCGTCCTATGGCATACAAGGAGCGGTTCCAGAATGGAAGCTGCAGCCTCAAGTATCGGGCAGGTTTACGGAGCCCCTCTTTTCCGCAGAAGTGTTTGGCATTATTGCGCACAGGTCCTTGATATGAGCGCGAATTGGAGTCCTCCCTGACAGCTCAGTTTTCCGTTCTTCTCGACATATGGATCAGATTCACAACGCACAGCATTACAAGAGCTGTGAACAGCATCCTGCAGTTGCCCAATGGAATTAATCCTCTCTCGCAGTGACCGTTGGTTCGTTGAACTTTGCTCACATTGGATGCCGGTCATCGTACATGACCTCGTCACACAGCACGGAGACTGTCTTGGCATTCGTTGTTCCAGGCGGAACAGGGGAACCGTCCGCTTCCTCGAGTGTAATAGGGCGTGTTGGAGCGATGGAGAAACGGCTGGAATGTGTTATGCGATAGAACATGCCCATCCCCCGAATCATTCATCCCCGCTCGCGATCCGCTGCCTCTGTGATGGAATCGTGTGAAGGGTGAGTGGATTGCGGGAGAACATCCCGGGTGGAACTATACCATTGTGCGGAGAATATCTGTCGAGTAGGGGATGTTTGGCAGCCCGGGGCCACGCTGCCAGGGACTGTTGGTTTAGGTTTGCACTTTAGAGATACGGGTAAGGTTTCGCAGACACATGACGGTGTAGTACACCATTTCTCCTTCGAGGTTTCACTATGTGGTACTCGTTTCCCAGCGTTTCGGCTGATTGCGTCCGCAAGACTTTCTAGAAAATCTGAGCTGGGCAGAGGTATCCAATCAACGCTCGTGATCTTCGCCTACTGATACAAGGTCATAACATTTCGAGTCACGCCACCCGATATATGGTCCTCAATTGATCCGTTATGACAGATATGACAAACCTCGCTGCCGCAGAAGGGCTTCAGGTCTGCCATCTCCAAGGACATGTTTGTAACGTTATCGCTAATTGGTGACTTTCCACAAACCTGCATTTGAGAGTTCTGATTGGAGGACAGCTGACGAAAAAGGAAACTCGACGAGCGTTCCTGTGTCATTCCTAATGGGAATGAAAACTCGCGTTTTCCGTAGTCCGGAATTTGCTCATGCTGATATGCATGTTCACACTGCCTGTCGCATTCAACAGAGTGGTCATACTTGGCGTATTGACTCTGAAACAAATACGCAAAGGTCCACTGCAGGGTTAAGAACCCAGACCCCTGACTTTTGAGTTCGGCTCAGATAAACACAAAGTTAGGTTTGCTAATTTGCATGGGAACATGCATCTCGGGCACGATCTCGATCGCTTTCCCGAAACCTCAGAGTCTGTTGGATCGGAGTAACCTCCATCCGTCGTAACTTACACGGTTGCTGCAGGGACATATCCCCCCACCCAAATCATCACATAAGAAATGAATCATCTTGAATACGCAGATATGTGGTTTCGAGTTGCAGAAAGAAGGAGATGAACATTTGGATTCCCGTTGGGTAAGAGTTTGCTACCGAACTCCGTTGACCATAAGGATGCGGCCCCCGTGACGAATTGGGATCCGCTCACATACCTTTTGCAGCGAAAATCTCAGCAAAATCTGAGCGGGCTCTTTATTATAGTTTTTTGGCGGGCGTCGTTATGGCGGGGTGTTTGAACCGTGGCATAGCCTCGACAAGCGGAGCCCATGCTTCCAACAGAATGCCACGTCGTGTGCAATACTTGACTACGTCCGTCCGTGTCATAGACGGATGGAGATCGACCTGCATGTTTCGCAGCAGGTGAATGCCGTACAGGTCCAGTGACTGAGTTTCAGACTGAGGACCCACCTGATTTACTACTGGGTCAGGTAAATCCTTGCCCAGCAGCTCCTTCATATGTCGTACACCAAAGTTGTTTACCCCGATACTCCTCAGCTTGCCCTCCTTTTGGGCGGGCTTCCGCGGCAGCTTCCCAGCTCTCTCGACGCATCTGTAGTGCCCCCGAGAGGGCTATGAATGAGATACAAGTCGATGTGGCCCAAAGCACTCCTTGAGGGACTTGTTGATCACTTTGACCACGTTGGTTTTACCATTGTTCGATTTCAGCTTGGAGGTGTAGAAGATGTCGGATTGCTGGAGACTGTTGTCGTTAATGAACTCGCGGATGGCGCGCCCACACCTTTCCTCGTTGTTGTACCAGTCTGCGGAGTCCTGCGGGAGTGTTATTGACATTGCAGATCATGAGAGAGAGAACTCTGAGCTCTGTGCGGCACTCGCGATATGCCGGTAGCCTGCCTGACTCGGTGGGTAGTTGGTCAACATCCAATGATTCCAGCGCTGTCGTAGAACAGGCCGACCTCGAGTACCCACCGCACTGCCTTGTGAGCTTCATCGTTATTCATCTGGTAGGTGGCTCCCATCTATGTATATACCGAACCCTAAGACAGGGAACTCATTACCGTCGTTCAACTGCGGTGTTTCTAGCAGTGAATTGATTGTCCACAATCCACTATAACACTCACTTTTTACTTTAAGTGCAACGTCAACGGTCAGATTGTGGAAAAGATTGAGTTGCTTCAATCTGGACGAGCTCAGTTCAACAGATGGCACATGGCGACACGTCCTGAGACTTTCGTCATTACATGCCAGCAGGGTGTCCCTCGCAAGAATAGCGACGACAAACGAAACGACCAGAGGTAAGCACTGCACATGCGAAAAGCAGGACAGCACTACTCAACACGACAGAGGGAAAGGTGGAGTGTATTATCATCCAAGACTATTTAAAGTTGTACACGTAGAAATACTCCAGACTTCTGTAAAAAAATAGGTCAGTGGGACAAATTTCAATAGCACAAATGCTCGCTGCGCCATAATGGATCAGACATCCAAAGGAAGGTCCTTGCTGACCCTCATCGCGCCGACCTCCGCTTCCCGCTCAGCGCACCACAAGGCGGCCCACACTCGGCACGTGCTTTTGGGTTCACACGGCGCGAGGGGGATTATAAGCGTTCCACACTGGAGGAGTACTCCGACTGGAGGGCACTAGAGTGGAAACTGCGAGTAAACGGAACACTTCATCACACCAAGTGGCGCAGCAGAGCAACGTGATACAACCGAAATAAAAACTCACCCATTTAATGGATACACCGTCGATCTAGAGAGTAGTCGCATAGCATCACCTGACTGGGTAGGATATCAGTAATGAACGTTTGAAAAGCAAATGAATGATAAAATATCAGACAAAATGGCACTGGCAAGTACACTGTGCGCTCCGGAGAGCGCTGTTCGTTGCGAACGAACTGCTCTGTTCCTCGGCATGGTCGTGTAGGACGGGGAAGAGAATAAAGTCATCACAAAAAAAAACGAAAGATAAGCGATACTTACATTGAGGTTCAAGATGAAGAAAATAATATTTGGCGCGATGAAGAAAATTTATAGTCACGATGTTTGTGGCATGGTCTGTGCGCATTGATTACATAACCATCTTTATAAGCTTTCTGTCAAACGCAGGTGTGGTGGACTCCGACGTCGACGACGACGGGAAAACGATCACCCCCTCGATATTGAAGCTCTGATGTCCACGGTAGACTCTCCGATATATTTACCAGTCATCCCAGAAGGCCGACCTCACTCATTGGATATCATTGACGTCGATGCGCTCGATACCGACGGTATTGTTTATGTTGGCTCAGCACGTCCTAGCCAAAGGAGGCGTGTTGGAGAGGAGGGAAGGGCCATTCCAGTGACCACGGAGATCATCCATATCTCTGACAGTGATGATGACAACGAAATTCAATTCATTGGCCATAACCCTGCCCGACCGCAACCCCCCCTTGGTAAGTCCTGCATCTTGCGTGTGAGGCACACCCGTTAAACTGGACAACAGTCAGAAGAGAACGCATTTTTTCTCCTCCACCCCCTCCACATATCGGTGGTGTTCCCCCGGTACCACCGATCCCTCAGAGATTCCTGCCATTGCGTCAGCGACCCCCCGGACTTATCATTCCCAACGAAGATCCACTCCCGTTCGAGGTTGACTTGCGACCTTCACCTCCCGCCGAACAACCACTCCCAGTTGCTGCCGCTCCATCTCATCATGTCCCATCCATGGGCTTTGGTGGGGCGTTACTGGCGGGTGTGCGGCGAATCATGGGCCCTCGTTACCCTTCCCAGCCTGAACGCCGTAATAGCTGGGGTGTCTCCGGATCTTTCATTATGCGGTTGGATCCCTTCGACTTCGTTGGCAGGGAGGAAGACGAATTATTAGATGGGCTAGACGAGATAGGTTTCTTGGCTGACGAGGACGACGCCTTCGCCACTGGAAGAGTGAGAAGTCAAATAGAGCGAGCATTCAAACGACGCGACCGTGAAGCGCAGGTCGAGCCTGATTATAAACCAGATTACACCCACCCAGACCAGCCATTGCCTGGTTTCATACACGATTTCGTCCCCTCATCATCATCCTCCCCTGTCATCGAGGAAGTTGACACTCCTCCAGCGCACGGGGCTAGTGGTAGTGCCACTCGATCACGCGAAGTCACTTTGGTATGTGCTGCTTGCCGTGACCCCCTTGTTCTTGGAGCCTCCGACGTCGGGGAAGGTCGCTCCAAGCGGAAGTTGTGGGGCTTGCGCTGCGGCCATTTACTCGATGGAAAATGCATTGAGAAGTTGATGGAACCTGCTCCACCAACTTCCGACGCAACCGGATCAAGCAGTATCAGAATGACTGCAGAGTCGTCCGAGTACCCGCCGTCATCGAGTCAAGATACCATGGTTGTTGATTCCGATGCCGGTTCAGTGCGGTCGCGGTTACGCCCGCGTCGTGGGATGGCAGGATCATTTCCTTCGGCTTCCCACCTACCTGCCACCCCCTCAAATGGGCGCCGTGGTGCTGCCACTAGGGCTCAGGTAACTCACCGAAGTAATCGCAAGGGTAAAGGAAAGATGAAGGCTCCTGTCGTAGAGGCTGAACACGAATGGAGTTGCCCTGTCAGTGGGTGCGGACGCGTCCATCTCAGTCTGTTAGTGGACGGTCGATGGTCGATGGATGAGAAAAGAGGTGCCATTACAGTGTTCGTCTGATTCCGGAATCCGTGGTGAGCTCGATGTACGTTTACGTGTCCTGACGCTGGACATCCCGCCAGATGTTGTAATGTTGCATGGTACTGTCATCCCTGTAGCATAATTTATATCACATACGTATTGTAGCGATGGGTCAATCCCCTAGAATGCTTGTCTGGTCAGCTCTCCGGCGAATGCAGTCAGTCATTGGACACAAGTTCTCGAAGGCAGGGTCGCGCGGCTAGATCTCGTCGCCAATTATTGTAGGTTCTGTAGTGATTCTCATGATGAAGACTAATCCCCGAGGGTACCAGTGGGGGGCGAGGAGGACTGCATGGATGCTTTGCTCGATAACAGTGGCCGTGGAGACCACATGTTCACAATCGAAGGTCGGATTTTGCAACGTGTCTGTTGTGTTTACACGCGATCTATGGTGTTCGCTTTCCTGCCCGTGATTACTATCTTAACCCGCTGCACGCGTACTACGCATGCTAGAACGGACAGGACAACTGACTATTCTGTGCCTTGCGATTGATATATCTGTACTTGTCTCACTAATCGCTTGATGTTCACCTGTCACCGTCTTCGTGTTTCGGACCAGCTGGCCTCTCCGCAGGACTCGGTGACTCAAGAATCTGGCCCTTCCCTCGTGCCCAATGCTCAGCTTTTATCGTGGCTGGCCTGCAGCTTCTGTGTTCTTCTTGCTCCCCTCTCTCCTACCGGATGAAACTGTCACCAACTATGGATGGATGGGCCAACAATCAAGATCTCTCTGTTATCCCGCGACGATATCTGCAAAGACAATGGAAGAGAAATAAGCCTGTAAGTCGCTATCCTCGGTACTTTATCGGTCGACGGGTGGATCGATCTAACAAGGTTGCACTGTCTAGCACCTTCCACCATGCGATTCGCTCCCCGTACTTCGTCTCTGCCCAAATCGCCCATTGTTTGTATGTGCTCAGTGTGGCTTTGCAAATGCGTGGATCCCCCTTTGTTTGTGGTGCGAATGGACGTCGACTGAGGCAACAAAACAATTCGAGGCAAACCTGCCAAGACCACGCCGACTGAGTGCACCGTCCAGGGCAGTCCCCGCACCGAAGAAGATTAGACAACGTCCCCTGAGGAGAACGTCTGCAGACTCTACAGTTTCAAGTGCGAGCCCTCACACACCTCAAAACGAGCGAGCATTTTCCTCGACGCACTCCAGCAAAGGTGTACCAGGTATTACGACGGTTCTGGAAGCCTTTCACCGTGATATGTGTCACGAGGACCAACGGGTGGACCCACATAACGTTAAGGCTGTGGGTCGCGACACGAGCGCTGTCTTCACCAACTCCCACAACGTTCTGAAGGACACAGTCCACGATGGTGGCGTGCATCGGGTCGCCACAGCAACCTCGATAACGGTACGACCACGTCCGAGAATGGCAAATATACTAATCCGCGTTATTCTCGTGTGTTGTGTAGCCACCGCGGTCGACTTCTTCCTTTCCGAACATTGAAACCGAAGCCGAGGGAGAAGTATACAAGGACGATTCCGAAGATCAGGATCTGAAGAGAAGCCCGACGCGTCACCGAAGAATACTTCCAGCTCTTTCCGTCTGCCCTCCAACAATGCGCTTTCGCACCTCGCGTTGCTCACCCCCCACAGTTGAACGTACGGGGCCAGAGAACGCCACGACCACGCAAGCCATGGGCTCTGCCATATCCGTGCTAATGGAAGCATCGAATACACCGCGTAGTATAGATTCGATGGAAATGTCGGATGGTGGGCACATGCACTCGACGTCGTCTATCCCCTCATCACAATGTTCCCCTAAGCGTGGGCTGCACAGGACCAAAAATATGACGTTGCTCAATCGCGGATCCTCCCCCTCATTTCGTTCTCGTTCTCCTTTGCGGGAGAGTGTGGATATATATCCAACGTCCGCAGTGGAGGAACGACGGTCACACGCTCTATCTCTGACGTCTTCTCATGATCATGATACTCCCCCTGTCCGCTTGGGACACCCAAGTCGACCGTATTATTCTGCGATTCGCAAGGACATGTCACGTCCCACCAGCCCCGTCTTCTCTTTAGCCGCTCCTCGCACCCCCTCGCCGATCTCATCGCTTGTTGATTACGTACCACGAGGGACGAAGTCGCTCGACTGTGGTGATCGATCGGGTATTCAGTATGCAGGGGAATTGCGTCCCATGTCGATGGTCTTATCTGGCCAGGCCACGTCACCAATCGCAGGTCCTGGATTTTCGCTTAGTGGGGAGATGGAACTGCGGATGAACTTGGCGCGGTGGCGACGGGAGAATGCGCCAGACGAACCAGGTGACTATCACTTTCGAGAGACAAGTCGATCGCGGACAAAGATGAATGTGAAGGGCAGGGTGAAACGGCTTGGCAAGGGTTTGAAGGAACTGGTGCTTGGAAGATCGTGATTGGTGGGTGGATTAGAGCGTATCACGTGACTAGTGTTAGTGGTCACATGATCTATACCCCTGCAATGTTCGTTTTGCATTTATTGGACTGGCTGTCCAGCACGGTGGTCAGATCCGACCTTGACAGCGAGGAGAGGACTTGCAAGCATTTTGAACGTGTGGGAGTTGTAACTACCGGTCGTGTGAGCCTCGTGTTTTGAACGCTTCCCAACAAGGTGCTATCGGCACGGCGACCTGCCCGCCCATATTCGCCCGTAGCAGGTGCACAGCCCGCGTTATCCACAGAAAACCCCGTTCTCTGGCCCCAACTATCTTCTCTCCTTGCTTGTGAACTTTTCTGATTCTTGCTCTATACCCTTTTGTTCATGATTGGTCGAAAGATTGTCGACCGAGTAGACGAACCTCTTCACGCGTCAGAACTCCCCAACAACAGCTACCTTCAACCACCACCCCTACGAATCGATACTGGTCGGCGCCCGACAGCGGGCACACTTCTCAATGTATGAGTTCACTCTCATCTTCCCCCGGCACGGGCTGACATGTATCTAACATCCGGCTGCGGTTAGGAGCGCACGTACACGGCCGTAAACCACAATAATTCCGTCTCTACGCGTATACCTGCCCATTCCGCCTTGTATGTTCTTCTCCTATCAAATTCCGATTCACACTGAACGTTCTGTCAGCACGCCCAACACCAGCCTCACTTTCGGCATGCCTAATCCTACTACTTATTACCCAGCCCGTGTGGAATCCCCATGCGGATCCGTCAGCGAGGCAAGTTCTCGCAGCAATCGCTACTCCGTCGCCGAACAAGCCCTTGTCAGCGCATTGAAGACCAGCGAAGGGGAACGTTCTCCTCTCGAACTCCAGATCTGTGCCTTGCAACGAGCCACTGTAGCCCTGAGTACACGTGCCAAAGACTCCCGGGAACGTGCTGCGAAGCTCAAGCTATCTCTTACAGAGAGAGATACTGAGCCGGGCATGTACATCGCACTCCAACAGGAACGCTGGATGGAAGAAAAGCGGCAATTCGCGGTAGACAAGGAGCTAGAGGTGTTGACTCAGCATCTGACACGATTGAAGGCGGATCGGGGGTCGGACCAATGCAATAATGAGAATCGTGGCTCGTCCACTGCCCCCAGCAACGAGGCAAAACGGAGTGCCAATCTTGCCCGCTTTTTTGATTATTCTCCCACGAGGACATCATTCAACCTCGATCTTAAGTGTAGGCTTGCTCTTGACCAGCCATTCCCACGTCGAATGACAATGAGCGACGTTTCTCCCCTCCGCCTCCGGCCATCGTCTATCACCCCTCCTCTGCGACGTCTTACGACGAAACATGCACGTCCTGCGTCTATGGCTGGTGAGGCATTCAATCCAGTGAAACGTCCTTGCAGACTTCGCCCTGGTAATTTTCCCTCCGATGTACCCCCGCTCACGAAGGGCACAGAAAATAGCACCAAGACACATTCTGTCTCGGACCGTTCGGTATCCTCACGTAGCTCCCGCTTAACTGCCGAAGCGCCCTCTGACGGTTCCGAAGGTCCTCTGTCTACCCGGCCTTCCACACCGCCACTCTCCGTGGCATCGGGCGGCTCTTCATCATCGCAGGGCATGAGTGAGGACGCCGGGGGAATTGCCACCATCATTAGCCACGTCACCTCTCGCACGCGCTCTGAAATTCTCGCGGATTTGGATAAGGATGCCGTCCACGTGCCAGATTACGCAGTCAATCTCCTCGGAGGATTTGACCTTATCCACGATGAATTCTCGCTCCCAGATCGGGAGCTTTTCGTCAAGCCGAGGGAGATGAAACCTATCGAGGTTGCTCCCCCACCTGAACTGGCGGATGTTCCTCCGTCCGAGGAGTCCGACACGGGCCCCTATACGTCATTCGCCATGCCACCGTTCTCAGTCGAAACGTCGTGGCCACACCCTTCGACCGACTCACCACCACTACCTTCCACTCCCCGGATGCATCGCCCCTCTCTACAGCAGCTGACGCCGGACTCGTCGTCGTTTTCCCGTTCGAGTACTCCCACCACCCCCCGGCCATCACAGAGCTCCAAAGGTCCCCGGCCTCGTCACTCGCTTCTCTTCTACATGCGGAAACATAGGGAGAATTCTGGGGAACACAGCCCTGCTTCATCGTCCGTTCGTGTGGAGAGCTTGGCGGGAAACAGCCCCGTCGCAGGAAGTACAGCATCGAAGAAGCGATTCTCGTTTTTCTCGCGGAAGTAGACCGGACTGCGCATTTTATAGACACCTAGCTTCACCACGTATCCATGACACCACTCACGATTTACTATTATCTAGCATGCAATCTATTGCACCCCACAGCGTAGTACCTTCCACAACTGTATATACCTATGTTTACATTTGGTATTTGGGTTTGGGTCCCTAGGTAATGAGATAGAAGGTTGGTGCGTCGACAAAAAATATTTGAACCCGACCCGGATTGAACGGATGACCTTATGGATACACTCAGCGCGAGCTGGAATCATACGCGCTACCACTGCGCCACGGGTTCCTTGAGCTGAATCAGCCACAATATTGATTTTTAGCTGATCCCACTTCATCCACGTCAACCACGGGGGTCGACCAATTACCCGCATGGCTGGACGAGTAGCATTTGCCCTGAGTCTGACTCGTCCAACTCCAGCCTCGGCGTCTACTGCGCCAAAATCCACGCATAGACGTGCGCAATATCGTCCGACCCGTTGTTATTTTCCTTGACACTCAGCCCAGCTGGCAACGATTCGAACCCGGCGAGTCCCCGCTCTTTTTAAGATACCTCATCTCCGTCCGCACTCGATTCGCAAAACGTGGTTTAGAGAACCAGACGTGCATGCATGACGAGATGCTCCTGACAGCCATCTCCTCTGCTTGGCCAAAGCGACCGTCATGGTCGACGATGTGCTGCGCGGCCACTCATTGAACATGCACGGACGCTGCGTGTCTTTTCTGAACTCTTGCAATTCAAGATTTTGGAGGGTAGGCCTGAGCGAGGAGTTGGAGACGGGAAGGCGCTGTTGTGACTTGCGATAAGCTGCTTGGAGTTTGATCGGCTATTCGAGGTTCGGACTCGGCGCAAGTCAAGTAGGCAGGTTAGTTCTGCATTGAACACTACTCTCCATGCTGTCGACTACCCTCCCCTTACTCTTAGATAACTCAAATCAGGGACTTGTTATCTGGAAACATGTATTGGTACATGGTAATTTAAGCTACATTCTGAATTCTGTTCAGTCGTTGTAGCCACGTGCCCTCGATGCACCCTTTTTGACTTGAGGGGGTTCGATGCCTTGTTGTTTCCAGATCTCAATCTGACGGTCCTTCGCAACCTTGCCAGTGCGTCTTTCATAGTCTTCGACAGATTCGGGTTGCTCCCCGCGAGGCGTTGCCCTAAGGGCATGCCGCCTTTGGGGCCAGAAATCGAACGTTGCGGTATGCGTCACAATCTACCTTCCGGTGAGATCGCAGCCACCACATGCATGTCAGGTGCTTACTCTGTTGTCCCAGAACGCGATCGAGTTGTTCTCCCAGTGGAAGCGCACCTGGAAGTCCACGTTGGTGCTGACCTGCTGGAACAGGAAGTTCAAGATGGTGTCCGACTCGGCCTTGGGAACGCCGATGATGCGACGTGTAAAACCAGGGTTGACGTAGATACTCTTCCACCCGGTGACGGGGTGAACGCGGACGACAGGGTGGATCGTCTCGATGGGTTCGCGACGAACATGGAGTCCGGCAGCGCGGGAACCTTCAGCCTGGGCCACCGCGCTGTGGAGGGCGGTGAGGCCTTCCAAGTAGGTTTGCAGCCCTGGGCTAAGGGACGAGTAAAGGGCGTACCTGTGCACATGAACGTACGTCAGTCTATATCGGTCATCTTATCGATCGTTAACCTACCCCGAACTCCACAGGGTGTCGCCCCCATATTCCGGGGAGGTGATGACTTTGAGAGACGTCGTGCTCGGAGGTTGGATCTCGTACGTCACATCGCTGTGCCAGAGTTCCAATTTCGAGAATGCTGTGGAGTCTGGACGCCGTGCGGCATCATTGTATACGACTATTGTGGGTGTCAGCGCTAAATTAGATCACACTGATGTTCGCGACCGCACTGTGAACCTCCTCGAGTCCGGGTTCCTTGGGGACTGGGGTTGTCGCGTGTTTGTGGAGAGGACCGAAATGCCTCGCGAGGTCAAGTTGTTCGTGAATGTTCAATTCTTGGTCTCTAAAGACTGATCGCAAAGGTCAGCACAGCCGAGGACAAGTATAAGCACTTCTACGAACACACGACTCCTCTTTCAGCGACCAGGAGAGCACTGTCGAAAACACCGTCAATCCAGTATCTCAAGAACACTTTGCGGGGAGGGACGGACAGCTCATCTTTCTGGGCTGGGGTAAGTTGCCTCAGATCGATTCCTATGATTTCAGTTCCGATGGCGGGTGTCAAGTGCTGGATTTTCGTCGCAGCGCTGAACAGCGCTTTCTTCTCTGGATCAGCAAAGTGACCTCGGTCGGTGACGTCGACCTCCTTGAGGGGTTCCCAATTGACGACGGGGAAGTATGGCTGCAGTACCTCTTCAATCTTTATTTTCCGACTGGACTATGATTTCACTCGCCTTGTAAGCAGCGTACTTGTAGGTGTCGTCAGCGGCAGAATCCGCAGTGGGCGAGTAGAATGGGTTGGCGAGCTGAGACTCGTTGGATTGTTTCTTGAGTTCCGTGACGCGATCGACGTGCCCGTTGCCGTTCTCGTTCGTAGGCACAGGAGCCATTGTATATGTACAAAATTCTCGTTGGCAATAGAAAGAGGGGGAGACTCCTTGTGACACCCCCGTTCTAATGGCGACGTTTTATACGCTGGAAAACCCTGGATCTGTCTCATAACTATCTAAGGCTTGCGACAGTCGAGGGGGGGATGGCGTCACCACTGGCTATGATGGAGCGGACATGTGAGCCAGATTATTCTTGCTGTCGCCATTCTAGGTCCACTAGTTGAAGGTCACGCATTTTGAAAGAGGCAGCACGCCACCTGCGTGCTGCGTCCGAATGATGAACCAACATCCGAGTATGGTGGGGTCCGGGCAAAGACCGATAGATAATTCGAACCACTCACAGGTGCACAACATGTGACATTGGTGTGAGAGAACGCCTGCATCGTGTTAGGGAATCAAGTGCCCCCCATTTGTCTCTATCTTCTTCTTCAGGGGGGTGATGCAGATTATCCATCATACGATTACCTCTCGGAGTATGTTTGGAGATGGTTACCGGTCCTCATTGTCGGTCCGGCGTGAAACTAAAGCTGAATTACAGTCTCCTAGCATTGAAAGGGTCTAATGCGAGTAGTGAGTATGGATATCGGTCTGAAGTTTAAAAGTATAGCTCTATGATGCATATGATTCCGAGACAAGAAATCCGACGAGACATGCATCTAGCATAAATTCCACATTCACCCACGCGTGCGTCAGTGCTGGAAAACCATATCAGAACCCAAAGATCAGTTTGATCGGCCAAGATTACTATCATGTGGATCTTACAGAATAACTTTGTTCCATCCCTGCCTGCTACCCGCATGAGTTCTTTCTCACCACCTGGGTGAAATGGGAGATATGGCGTGATGTTGTACACCTTGCCATTGATAGCCGTCCAAGCGTCTTCCTTCCTATTGTGCATCTTGAGCACAGACGGTGGGATGCGCAGCAGCGTCTCCACACCCTAGCTTCCGTCAGGAGTGCCCTGTCACTACGGAGGGCGCAAAAAGGACGTACTCTTAGGTCTTCTCCGGACGATTTCAGGCTCGCCCAGTCCAACGGTCCATACCCTGGTGCGAGCGCCACCTTCCTCGAAGGCTTCTTGGGGCGTTCCGTAGTGGCCATTGGCGCAAGTAAGGACGACGGTGCGGTCTGGGGTTTCGCCCGTGGGACGCCAGACTGTCGACTGGCCAAGTCAGGGAGAGGCGGTGGGGGCATCAACGTATCGTCGCTCAGTATCGTAGGAATCTGAGATGTGCTTGGGGTGGACAATGAAGGAGCTGCACGCTGGGCACTGTTCGGTGCTGGGAACGCGGGTGGGACATCGTCTTCGCCTGCTGTGCTCGACCCGTCGTCCTCGACTTCCTCTCCTGATAATGACCCTGGAATGGTAGTTTGGGTGGATGCAAGGGGAGGTGCTGCGGTGTTGAGTGAAAACCAATCCCATAGTAAAGACATTCGCTTCTACTCGAATCGGGTGATGGAGAGAGTTGTATGTTACAGGTAGATTTTCATGACATAGGACATAGGGCGTGACCCCCATACACAGCACCCCACGTGGCTATGCTGTTACATGCTCCACTCTCTCCTCGCTGATTTTTCGTCCGAAGATTGTGCTACTATCCTCAGTAGCAACTCGCCTCAATTCCACCACAGGTACTGATCTCCGTCCACCTAAGAAGATGCGACCACCGGGTGCATCTTCCAGCGCTCTCACCATCATCTCCTTTTCAAACAAGAACCGGATATCCTCCAACGCATACCCCTTCGTCTCCGGTAGACAGAAGTATACCCACGCCGACATGAGCACGCAGCACATGCCGAATAGCAAAAACGTCCCGTACGTGATCTCCTCGAGCATGTTGGGCGTCACGCGTGAGATTATAAATGTGAACAGCCAGTTCACTGCAATGGCAAGTGACATGGCAGCCGTGCGCACGTGGTTTGGCGCAACTTCTCCAGCGACGACCCACGGGTTGGGTCCGAACCCGAAGCAGTAGAAGACAGCGTAGAGATAGACAGCGACGATCGAGACGTAACTTGCAGGGACGATCGTTGTCTGAGGGTGAATTGCACTGTATCCTCCGATCCAAAACATCATAGATCCTTGGCCCAACCCACCAATGAGTAGGCACATCTTCCTTCCCACCCCTTCTACCGCAAATATGACAGTTGTTGTGACGGCGATCACTTTGACGACGCCGTAGATGCCAGTAGCGAAGAGTCCGGAAGTGGTACCGGTGATACCCAATCCTTTGAATACTTGCGGGCTAAAGTAGTTGATGGCGTTGGTACCAGTCCATTGCTGAAACAGCATGACGAGCGAGGGGACGAAAGACCGCAGAGCCGTCACTCTCGACTCGCCCATCATGCGGAATTGCTTCCAGATCGATGTCCTCTGTTTTCCAGCAAGGTCTGCTTTGATATCCGCAAGAGTCGCTACAACAGCTTTGTCGTCAACAGAGCATCGGGTTGCGTATGCTAGACTCTTCGCTGCTTCGTCGTAGCGTTGTTGTTCGACCAACCATCGTGGCGATTCTGGTTGGGGGAGCATGAACAGTACGAAGAAGACCCCAGGAATCACTTGGATTGCAAATGGCATCCGCCACTGCATCTGCCCGAATGGGACATGAAGGGATGAACCGTAGTTTACCCAGACTTGTAAAATCACCGTTGGTCAAGGCTCACGGAAAAATAAATCAACAAGTCAATACTTACAGCTAAGCATCATGCCAACATTATTCAAGACCTGTATGAGACCAGTACAACGGCCACGGATCGCTTTCGGCGTACACTCTGACACATACGAAGGAATCAGAGCGGAGGACATGCCCACACCGAAACCGCCGAGGAACCGGCCGAAGTAGAGCACCTGTAGTGCCACTACTTGGCTGCTCCCAATTCCAGAGATGGTCTGTATGATGCTTCCAATGAGGTATATGAATCCGGAAATTATAAGAGGTTTCTTGCGGCCGAAGCGACCGGAAATATAACCTGTAGATAAGGCCCCAAAGCTGATAGGGCAATGAGGCATTCTTACGGAGAGAGGAAGAGGAAGAAGACTCACAAGCAGCCGGCTTGAAGGACAGAAACAATATTGCCGTTCAGATTGGCCTGCGTGCTAGCAGACAGCTGGTTGATCCCAAAGTATTGTTGAAATGAGGGGAGGGACAATATGCCCCCAATCAACCCAATATCCCAGCCATAAAAAACGGAACCCATAGATGCAGACAGCGCAAGCGCGTAGGCATTGCGGTTGCGAGATAGATTGTCGAGCTCCGCCTGGTAGCCCATGGGGATCGAGGTGAACAAAGGGCAAAAGGAGAGCCGTGGGGTGTGGGTTGTGGTCCCGGCTACCCAGTCATATGAGTGCAGTAGATAACGGATAGGTCGGGGTTGTGAGAAGGATATTCCTGGCCAGCTGGACCTGTTTCGCAGGCCCGTCAGGCCCCGCTTATAACATCAATGTTTGTCCTCGAATCTGCCATTGGCAGGGAAAGCGGAAGTGCATCAGTATTAAAAGAACCAGTGGCGGGTGTTACCTGCCACAGGCCATGACCAGAGGAGAGCCCATGGAAAAAAGCCATCTGTTGACCAGACCGCCAAAATGAGGAGGCAAGCCGTCGAGAGACGAAATTGTCGTTCGAGTTTAGGGGGCCGCACGTGCACGTGATCGACTTCACACAGTAATTGATGCCCGCTAATGAATCATATTCGACTCAGGCCGAGTTTTACGCGCTATCAGTGACGACGAGGTCAAGTGATCCTCTGTGGTCGGGTTCTGACCTGCTGACATTGGTGGCGTTCACACAGTAATAGATGCCCGCGTATGCAGCCCTGAGCCCAGGCTGACCCACACCTCGTCCCTTGCGTTTTGTTGATCTCCGCCGACGGTGCGAGCGTCTCTTCAGCTGGCCAACACATGCTGAACCCTCCGTATGCACCTACTTGACGACCAACGTCTCAGGCGGTCCATTAGTTGCGAGCGACGCGGCTGTTGTTGGTGCTGAGCGCTGATCGCGCTGATCTTTCGCCTGCGGCTCCCTCGACGTCGACTATATTACACCCTACCACACCACAACCATCAACTCCTTCACCCCACTTCAAATAGAGGCAACCGCTGTTCCCGGTGGCCGATCATCGATCAAGCACGCGAGTCACCATTTATACAAAACTAGCCCCGTATTAGAGAGAGCGACGATGGAAATTCGCTTGATTCGATTGCTTTCAACCTTCAGGAACAATCACGACTTGGCGGCGCGGCGGCGGCGATGGAAACGACACCCTTGGAAAATATATCGCTCGAACAGTTTTACTTAACTTCCCAAAATACACTACGAGGCAAAGCCGTCAATGAGAAACCGAAGTTGTATGAATTGGTCAATATGGATGCTGAAGGGGAGGCAAACGATGGGGGCATCCATGTCAACGATCCTATGTTATCATGGTCGTGCGGCGCCGAGCTCTTCAAACACTGCTTGTAACAAATTACCAACAATGAATGAATGAATAGGTAGGTTGATTTGGCTAACTACACATATACAAAGAGTACCGGAACGTGGAAGGGCACGCACTGGGCAGCTATAGTATAAGAAAATGACGATTGTTGCTGCCGACCTTATGTCTGGTCTCGAGACTAGAATATCAGTGGTGATCTTAGTACTGAAAGTGACATTGCAATAATAAAATACAAGAATATCGGTCGGAAAAAAAGGACAAGATTGGAAAGTATGAAAGGAACGTTTTGACGGCATTTATTGGGAACAGAATGGAGACGGATCCAAGTCCCAGCAAATTGAAAGCGCCGCCTAGAAAAGCGCCCAGATGGAGCTGGGTCTCCGTTCAGATGGCTTCCCCTCGGCTCTCCTCCGCGCCGCAACCCTCTTCTCCAACTCCCACCTCACAAGCTCGCTTTTCAACTTCTCAACCCGCACTTCGTGAACAGGATGAGAAGTACCCATTATCCGCCTAGAGGGATTCCAGGTGGCGGGAGGAGCATCAGAAGGTTTGGCGGAGGAGCACTTGGCCGATTTGGGAGCGTCGTCTCTGCTTTCCCAGAACTCGACCGCTTTGCGGGCATCGAACCCAGCGTGAGCGAGGAGTCTCGCGGAAACAATGTCCGCCTCGATCTCCTGTTTTACACTCGTGCAATATTCTCCGAGTTCAGTAAGGTGTCCGGAGCCCACTTTTCCCAACTGCGCAATGCCATCATTGAAAAAGGGCCCAAATAGCATCGTCACCGGAAATATAAGCGTCCTGGCCATATCGGCGACCATGGATATGATCGCTGGGATAATGATAGTACCCGAGGACAGAGTTTCGATGTGATGAGACAGCACCAAGTGCGCAACCTCATGAGCGAGGAGAATAGCAAGTTCTGTCGTCTGCTCTTCTGTCGGGATAGAAAATGGAGGTGTGGGAGACGTCGGCGATACGCTGAAGAGGGAGCTGAACAGGTGAGAAATCCGGGAGGATTCCTGAAGGTGGGGCGTCACTGAGGTGCGACTGTGGTTACTTCGTACTGGCGCCTTTGAAAGGATGTCATCAAGGAACCCAGAATAGACGACAATACCACAAGCACCATCTGGACCAAATCCATATGAGAACGCATTTGCCGCGTCAGGCCTATCCGCGATAAGCAACGAGTACGGAGGACCTGATATGACATGCGCAGAAGACGTCGACTTCCGACCACACAACGTCTCGCAGAACTTCCTCATATAGTCTGTGCCACGCGGGCGAGGTTTCAAAGGGTATTCAGCGGGTGGTGGCAAAGGTAGCTCGTCTTGCCCAACGTTTAACCAGTGTGCATTCAGCTCGCGCTCATGCTGTAGTATTGGGATGACGCTCTCAAGCCGGTGCAAGGTATCTTGAACCCATTGGTAACGCCAATCATGAGGAGGTATGAGTTTTTGAGGTCCTTCATGGGACAGGATGTCCGTGACTGCTTGGTACCACTTGGGACCAGCAAGGGAAGCAGCAATCTCATCCTCTTCTTCAGGCGAAAGAATAATCAGCCGCCATCTACACAGGTGATTAGCGACGGATATGGACGAGCGATCGTGCAAGGGATGCACGCACCGTCCTGTAAGGGGGGTCCGTTCGGCACTTGCTAAGACGCCGAGCCACAGCAACACAACGGGGATAAATAAGAGAACGTGGATAAACAATGTGCGTGAGCGGAGACGTTTAAGAAGCACGGCCTTTCTTTCCTCAGAAACAGGCATGTCCGGGTGAAGGCGATCATGGTGCTTGATGAACCTTCTTGTCCAACGATTTTTAAACATGATCAAAGGTACAAAGGTGAAGGCTATTCGCCCTGCGGTGCGAGCAACCTCGATCGTCGTGGACGCCTGTTTAGAACCAATTGAACATCAGATATTGCTCTATCATGTAACGGTGATCGTCACCTTGAAGGCACCCAGAAACATAGATAGGAGCGCTCCTGGCCCTTGCCTCCTTTGTGACGAGTGGAACCAAGCGATATTCAGTGACGTGTGGGATGTTTTTTGCCTTCGGTGGAGACTAGGTTGTGTCAAGAGGACTCCGCCGGCTTGCTGTATTGAAGGTGAGGGACGATATATGTACCTGGAGAGATTTGTGGCATGTCTCTTCGTTTGAAGGACCTGCGGTGCGAGTTTGGAGGATACTGCCTGATAGACCAAAGATGCTTGTACTGGAGAACGCCACATTGCGCATCTCACACCGGGGCGTCGTTGAATGCAGTGTGGTTGAACGTGTGTAGGGGGTTTGAGGTCAATTTGATGGCAGCAGTACTGCCGCTAACGACTAATTCAGCCAGACTATGTACGCAGGTGGCTGTGTTGTTGCGGAAGATATATCCTGACTCGAGTCCCGGTGCGCAGCCTTTTACCCGACGACTCAATGTCATCCAAGAACTTGAACACGTTCGCATCACTCTCAGTGCGTGAACTTGGCAATTGTAAAGAAATAATGACCATTACTTATATCGGTTTCTCTCCGCAGTTTAAATCCTCTATTTTTCGGGCCACGTCGACTGGCAGGCTCACCAGGCCCAGGAGATGAGAGGACTTGCTAAGCCAAATGTTCCAACTATGCCGTGCCTGTGCCTGAATCAAAACATTTGCAAGTTCCTGCTGATCACGGAGAACTCGGCGGTCTAGAAGACCGCAACGACGACCACCTCGAGCCGACCAACCCACCTCTGAGCCAGCGTTGGAGACGGGACCCACTGCTGTTGGAACACATTTCATACGCGCCTGCAGAGAAGAGCGTCGGGGAGCTCGAGAAAGCATGGCGCGCGAGAGGCGTGTCGTGTTCTGGGGAATGACGCTGTCCTGAATGTCGCGCGACGCGCCAGGTGGTGCCGCATGCCTACATGTATGTACCGCCAACAACGGTCCTCTGTCATTGACTGTCGTGTCGATGTTTATTTTTCGGTTGGCATTAATTACGGAAACAAAAGGTCATCCATTCGAGATGTTCACCAACAACTGCGGCGTTTGCTTCCGCTTAGCAAGGTTTCTCAGCGTGCTGTCACAACGTCGCTCGTTACACCCGTCGACTGGTGTCTTTCACACATCGTCACCCTGGCCACATGCAACCTTCATGGAAACGATTGATGACACTCTACCTCCCGCATTCGAATGGGACAATGGTACATAGCTTTGCATGATGCCATTTCCCTCCACTTTTTCTGACCCACTTCAATGAACTTCCAGGGGACTGTGTATACCCCCCACTGTCGGGCTTTCCCAGAACATTCACGATTGCTATTGCGTGCGCCCGCATCCAGCCCACTCATACCACTGCTCCGCATGCCTTCGTTTAGCCACACCCTGTCTCATTTTCCTTGAAATTCGTCCGGCGTCGCGACACAACAGTTCCGTTTTCTCCTATGCGTCGTTCCTTGGCATGTGACTGAGCAAATGGGTCAACGAGCCCGCTGATTCGCAGAGGGGAATGAGGGATGTACCTCTCATGCCATAATCTCCGGAATTGGGCCTGATACGAAAGTGTCCTCTCCCAATGAATCTATGGTGTAACCACACCTGGTTTCGCGTCACACTCGCATCCTCGGATATTTCAGACGCAAATGTCCGCGATACAGTACACGATTACGTGTGCATAATCCCTCTCACTACTTCAGCGAGTACTGCATCATCCACTTCTCAGGTGCCACCAACCGATGTCTGACTCACTTTCGTTTCATCAGCATACATGATCTGCACGTCATATCACCTGGGATAAACACTGCATACGAGGCATAGGCGCTTTTATAGGAGATGGTGGATGTGCTCACGGCGGTGGTCGGTGGGTGTGTTTTGGCGATTGATGCCCCCAAGGAAGGTAGCGCCGAGGAGCCAACAGGCGACGCCAACATCGGGGTTTATGTTACTGAGGACGGTGATCATGACCTATCTTTCACATGAGATGAAGGCCGAGAACCCCATGGGAACATTTCATCCCACTTCTACATCCCGCAGTGAGAGGTGCGGGCGGAGAGAGCGAAGAGGTTTCGAACAGAGAGAACGAATAGTTCATTGGGAGGGTGCAGGCGGCCTTTCGATAGGTGGATTTTCATGTTCGCCCATTCACCTAACCCAACAGACAATCCATTGCGGTATTTGGGTGTGGTCGTTGGACCTTTACAGGTGGTCCATCAGCGCTTCAGCCTGCGGGAACTCTAGCCCGAAGTTATTCCCCCTATAGTCAATTTCCTCCAAACAATATATCCACTTCGATCACGTACCTGGTGGTGTCCCACTGCCAAGTTCTATCTTCTTCCCTTGCATGCCGCTGGTCCGTTCAGGTGGGGTCAACGGAAACTTGCTGATCTCTACATCTCATCTTACACCCCAACCCTTATTGCCCTCATTCGTGCCAGACGGCACGACCTCTCGCATTGTACAACAACAGCGAAACGCTTTGTTGCTATAGATCAAGCGAAAGCCACTGGCGAGAGTGAACTCGTTTCCGTCGGCGCCGAATTGGCCAACGTTAGTCAACGCGTCGAGGGTCCAGAATCCTGCATCGCCCGGGTCACGGAAGAACTTGGCAAGAACGATCGGGTGCACTTTGCGTGTCATGGACTCCCGACCGCAAACAACCGTTCGAGTCTGCGTTTGTTCTTTACGACGGACGCTTCACTATCCAACGAATCATCCAGTGCAATTTAGAGACTCCCGAGTTTGCTTACCTCTCCGCCTGTCATACGACTGTTGGGGACGAGGCCATCTGGCGTCGGCGATGCAGTTCGCTGGGTCTCGTTCTGTCATCGGGACGATGTGAGCAGTGAGACGAACAAGATCACCTCGATATTTTACGAGAACATGAAGGACGAGTCTGGTCGTTTGGATTATACCCGTGCAGCATTCACGTTGAATAAGACGATGAAAAAACTGGCGGACGTACCACTTGATCAACAGGTCTTATACTTATATACATCTAGGTGCCTAGTTCTTTACCCTTGTTCCCTACCTTTTGGTGCACTTGCTGTTTGTAGCCGCTATGTCAACCGTGAATGTATGAAAACCTGATCCCCTCCGAGTAGTGAACTCAGAGGCTTCATTTGACCAGCGAAGTGATTAAAACATCTCAGAGGAACCCCATTGGTCTCGCGCCTCAGTGTAAGTAGAGCTTTCGAGGGGATTTCATGCTCATGGCGGCCTCATTACGTCGTTTTGTCTGCCATGGCCTCGTGCACCTAGGCACCATGAAGCTTCCACGACGAGGAGTTGTAAGCTTCTGATATGACTGGCAAACGGTTAACGCGTAGGCCTTCCTCCAACAGAAGGTACTAAGATCCTCCTTTACAACTTATCCGCGCGTGACCAATTCATTGTTGGATGGGAGGCAGATAGTGCGTTGGGCATCACGATTTTGTGTCCCAGGGGAGTACAACTCTGAGAGGTCGTTAGCTCTTCCCTACTCGGGACCGCGGACGAACATCAACTTTTCCGGCGCTTCTTGAGTCTTGACGCGGTTCGCATAGACACCGACAAGCTCAAGTTTTCGATTCAATGGAATCCATCCCAGATGGAGCCGTTGAACAGATTCACTTGGACTAACTATTTCAGCATCGTAAGTTTTCCCGATTATCGTAACATATATATTCATCGCTTTCTCGTTCTGGAGGTAGGATGCCGGGTGCCCCCGGGCCCATTCCGCTGTCACCTATATATGTAGGTGTGAACATGCTAATGTGCACATGGAGCCACGAAAGATATGATATGGAAAATGAAAAGTAGAAGTTCTCAGATTACTTGGGGCTCGTTTGCTCCACGGCTTGGTTCTGACACCCAAAGTAGGTCCATACATTTCCAACATCCTGGTCCGTCGGCACTCATCCAGTTGACGTGTAAGTCATCCCACTGCAGTACGTACCCCTCACCGCTCGCTCGCGGGACGCGTGCTGCCTTGACGATGACCAGCGTTTCAATTTTCCTATTTCTGGCTCACTGAAGACTAGAAGCTGCATTTCCTAGCACTAGTGTTACTGGAATTGAATTTCTTGTCACACGAGATCTTGTGGGCACCGGTCCTACTTAACTGCGCTGCTGCGTAGTACTAACACCGAGCCGCACCCCCAGACTGTCTTAGCCATCTTGCTTTTCGGTGATCGGGGAGATACCGTAATCGTGTTGACTTTCGTTTCGTCCACATCCGCGTTGAATACCAACCCAGCACTGGAATAACATGCGAACACCCAAACCCAGGTGAGGAAACAGCAGGGACCAGAGATTACTACATCATGAGTCCTCATGTTCTCATATTGGTTGACAGCGCTAAGGGAGATTTCATCAAATGATGGCCTCTCCGACTCAGATGTGTGTCATTCAGGCCGCGTGTAATCATTTTTGACACAACCTTAGCGTGATTTCCAAGTCTCCATCATGCAATCTAACCGCCTTTCCTTATGTCTTCGTGGGGTTGCTTCTCACGAAATATACTAGTCTCGAACCAGAAGCTTCTAGGAAGTACCCAGAAAAATACCTATGTGAACACTCCCCTGAACGTTTCTGAAAAGGCCCCAAAAAGGGATGGTCCGAGACGAGAACCAAGACCCAATCGCAGGAGTTGCGGACAACCAAGTTAATTCGGCAGGTTCTAGTTCGGATCAATTTAGAGGTTAGCGTTTCAACGTGTTGCTCGCAAATTAGGTCCGTTTGGCGCGTGGCCCTGGCGAACCTGGATAATATGATCATGCCAGGGTAAGACCTCTCCGACTCACGGGCAATCGCACGGGAAATCCGAACCTACATATCTCATGGGGAACTCCACAAATGGCATGGCTACGGGACACCACGGAAGAAGTTGGCCCGATCAAATTCCCAATGCCGCGATCTTGGTGGACCATGGTGGGGGGGCTCAAGCGAATAAACTGACCCCGAACTAACTCAATGGGGCTTCTGTCAGGCATGTATCTCAGCCGCTGACCTAACTAATATTATGACCGTTCCTCGCTGGATGTCCCATGGGATACCATTCCACAGATATATGAAAACGGACACTTGAGCGGCAAGAATAGCCCTGCCCCTCCCATACAAGCGGTCAAGGAGACGTTCGAGATGATCGTCCCTTCATTCACGATTGCTTCCCTTGTCTCGCTCTCGATTGTCTATATCAATCATGTCAATCATGTAGTCCATCAACCCTTCTTCCTTTCAGGCGGCATTGTACTATCTGTATTTATACTGTGGATGTTTTTCTCTCACAGAGGGGCAAAATCCCGTGGCCTGCCATATCCCCCTGGTCCGAAACCTCTTCCGCTGGTCGGAAATCTCCTCCAGATGAACACCGCCGAGCCTTGGTTGACATACACTGCATGGAAGAAGAAATATGGTAGGTTGAATCACCGAAAGGTGTACTTGTCATGCTGAATGTTGCAGGCGATCTGCTACACGTGCGCCTCCTTGGTCAGAGTTTCGTCATCCTGAACACAGAGAAGACGGCTCGAGCGCTGCTCGATCAGCGTTCAGCGTTGTACTCCGATCGCCCAGTGATCAAGGCTCATTCAATGTATACTACATGTTGTTTTCCTTGTCAATGTCACGCTGACCAGGTAATGACAAGGTTCGGCATGGACTTTAGTACAGCCATGTTACCCTACGGTGACGAATGGAAACTGCACAGAAAACTTTTCCAGCATGCTTTCCGTGCGGAGTCTGAAGCACGTAGCCGAGAGGTATACCTGAGGAGGGTGCGCACACTTCTTACGAACTTGCTGGACGCTCCAGCAGAATTCGAGCTGCACATCAAGAGGTCAGAGATCCTTCTACCCTCCTTAATTCATTACTCTGATAGCAATGTTCTAGTTATGTGGCCTCAAATGTCATGGCCCTCGCATACGGCTATGAAATAGCAGTCAGGGATGATCCGATGGTTAGAACTGTAGCGTCACTGCTCAACCTTCTTACGAAGGTGCTTTCGCCCGAACGGGGTGCGATACTTTCGGCATTTCCATTCCGTATGTCATAGAAATTTAGCATCTGTCAGTTGTTTCACCTCCGCTACGCAGTCGAGAAGCTTCCCGGGTGGTTCCCAGGAGCTGGGTTATGGCGAGATGCTGCTCATGGGAGGGAGCTCGCAGCCCAAGTTCTTGATGTGCCGTTTAACTGGGTCAAAGATCAAATGGTGTGGCATAGCGAATTCTTGTGTCTGGATATGACGCACAGGACTGATTACCCCACCAGATGGTTGGCAATCCCCCGCCGTCCATGGTGGCCGATTGTTTGGCCCAGCTTGATGAAAAGGATGATCACCACAAACAAGAATACGCCATTAAAGCAACAGCTGCAACAGTATTCGTTGGTCAGTCTCATTTCATCCGAACAGAATTCTGATGTCAACTCTAATACAACCGTGTAATAGCCGGATTTGAAACGGTGCGTGCATGATGTTGTCATCACCCTGTTACTTGTATTCATTCGGTTACAGAGCTCATCTACCCTCCATGCATTCATTCTCGCAATGCTTTTGTATCCCGAGGTACAGGCTAGAGCCCAGGCGGAAGTTGATTCTGTCATTGGAAGCGATAGACTGCCCTATTTCGACGACAGGGCGTCACTCCCATACGTGGATGCTATCTTCCGTGAACTCGTCAGATGGAATCCGGTGGTCCCACTAGGCAAGCTCCGAGAGACGTCTGCATTTGTAATAACAGCTTACCACCTTTCAGGTATACCCCATGCGACTTCCGGTGACGATGTGTATAAGGGCTATTATATCCCTAAAGGTGCGTGCGCACCAAGATCCGGTTCCCTGTGGCGTATATGTGACTGATTCGTTATCTACAGGTGCAATTGTTGTGATCAACGTCTGGTAAGGAAATTGTGCCTTGCTTTTTTCAGTTTCTGTCATCGTTTATGAAAATTTGCCGTGCATAGGGCGATGGGTCGAGATGAGGACAAATTCACCGATGTTGATGACTTTAAGCCCGAGAGGTTCTTGTCCGAGGAGGGCAAGCTCAAGGACGGGCCACCGATTTCTGCTAACCCTATCTTTGGGCTTGGTCGGCGGATTTGTGAGCATCATCCCTCATCGACATCCCTCATTTCTTTGTTCGTCCCAGGACATTCATGTCTTCTCAGGTCCAGGACGGTTTGCATCCGAAGCGTTCGTGTGGACAGCTATGGTATCCATCCTTGCCACCTTCCGCATCACAAAAGCGAAAGATGCAGCTGGTAAGGAGATCGACGTGAAGAAACAGTTTACGACTGGTATCTCGGTGTACGTGATTATGAACCTTGCATTGTCATAAAATTGATGCGGTACACGTTTTTCAGGCGGCCTGTCGAGTTCCCCTGCTGGTTTATCAGTCGTTCCATTGAACGAGAGAGTAGGATCCGCCGACATGTTTGAGAAGATCTCGTCGGTGACTGGCTATTATGAGCTTTATCTGTTTTTTTTTTTCGGTACCATTGTGTCCCCCCTAGCTAGCACTTACATACATTGTAGCAGCTAGACGTACGGCTAGATGTTACAATCCGAAATGATTGAAAAAAAAAAAGATCCTTCTGATCGCCAACTAGGAGATGAAAGTAGCTTCGTTGAACAAAAGGCCATCAATCTCTAAGCCGTCCGACAATCCGGGAATGATATTATCTTGACCACGCACGAGCAGCTTCACTTTATTTTGCCACTGGCAATAGAATACCGTATATCAGTGGATGCCGCGTACAGGATCATGAAAAACAGACCTGGTAGATGTATGGTTTGGTCCCTGCAACATAATTGACCATCGTTTTGATCACATAAGGTATCTCCGCCAAAACATCGACCTTCTCTATCAGGCCTTTTGGGCGGGCGACGTCGCCCACGTCGACGTAGAGCGAAGCGGAGATGGTGCCTTGAGGAACACTGATTATAGACGGCCCTGCCCATCGAAAGTCGAGTGCACTCGGCTTCCTGTAACTCGTATCGGCATCCTGTACAGGATCGACATGTGTCACACGAGAGATAACGGGTGCTGATTCCTCAGGCACTTCATCGGGCCACTTGGTCTCCGCAGTGACGATAGCCAACTTGCCACCGAGTACAAGCGAGCCAACGTTCACGGTGACCCCACCAGACCCAGTACCATGTCTGCCATACGTATCGAGCGTGGTGAACTCCATCTGAATGGCAGAGACACCTCCGTGGGCGCGGCTCTGGAAGTTGGCAAAGTTCCATCGGGAAGCGACGAGATTGGGGCGCATGCCTTGAATAGCGTGAATGAACACGCCGATACCTTTGACGGCGCTGGCTTGGCCTTTGTGAATGATGTGACCGCTTGCGAGGGTGTGGGGCCAAAAGCGATGAACGACGTATCCCTCGGGTTTGCTCGCATCCGCACCAAAGTAGGAGAACCCTCCTTTAGGTCCTTGGCCGACTTTGAACCCGGGTGCCGAGGCGGGACGGGAAACGTCGAAGGATAGCTGAAGGTCGTCTGACACGTTGGCGCGAACGACGTACATCTCCGGGTAGGCTGGGTCCGCGGAGGGTTTAAATGTGATGGAAAACTGGTCTGCCTTGGACGAGCGCTTATCTAGACCTGGGGGAGGGGTGATGAAATTGTTGACATTGATGGAGCGCCAGATCGTCTCTTTGGTGTTGGGGTTGTATATCTTGCATGTGAACTGGATCGTTGGGTACCACATACTAGTCCTTGGCGTTTGGTCACTCCGTGAGAGGTCAAATGGACGGCAAGACTGACCCGATGGACGAGTGGATGACTTGCCACATGAGCAAGGTATCATCCTCAAGGAAATGGTAGAACGTTTGGGTTTCTGTGACAAAACCACCCGAACACGTCCACTCCAAGTCTCTTGGCTGAAGATCGCCAAACAAGTCAGAGGCGGAGGACTTGGGCTCGAAGCCTGAGACAGGATGGAGGTTGGGTGCCTTTGGATCGACGGTGGACGGATTGCTGTTGAATTTTTGAGGACTGGACAGCGGGCCATAAGAGTATACTCACAAAAGTGCGGCGAACATGATGATAGACCGGATGGAAGAGGATGGTCGACGCTCTGGAATGTTTGGTATGGAGAGTCAGACTTTGACCCCTCGGGCTCAATTCTCGGAAGGACCCGACCCTATTACTTACTCGACCATCCATGCCATTCGTGGCCTCCCCAATCTCAGGCTCATGTACAGTGATCACTTTTCACAGATTTTTATCGACGGCTTGCCTCATAGTGCCAGACTACCCGTAAGTCAGCCCCTTTATGGTAAACCAGGTATCTACCCACGACAACTTATCACCGCTACTTCATTAGACCTAACGGGAACTTTCCTACTCGAATACTTTCTAGTCCGTCGCTAAGTATACTGCCAAGGCGTAAGTGAACTGATGGTAGTTGACAGTAACCCCAAGTGTCAATCTGGCGCACCACTGATATGGACCTGCGGAGTTATACCACGTAAATCAAAGTGGACGCAGACTAATTGTGCGAAGACTGTTTTGAAATCAGACGGGTCTCTTTACCCGACATGGTTCTTCGCGGCCCCACCCGTTTATGAGGACGATCACGCAAAGAGACAGCGATGCGCAAGTGGCCAGGAGGTCCCTTTACGCTCACCAACTCCACTTCCATCCCGCAAAGGTGACCTCGGCCCCCCTCGTTCTGGTAGGACAGCCCCGACTACACACGTCAAGTGGTGCCGTGTTAACAGTAAGCTTGACAAATGCAAGGCTTAGCTTCACCCGCAAAAGGACAGATTTGACGGTGGTTCTTTTTCTATTATCAAAACGACGGCAGCTTGTTAACCAGGGACCCTGCTGGACGAGAATACGATGATTACGAGACACTAATGTGCAAGTAGGTTTTGTCGTTCACACAACTTGTCAAACCCGAAGGAATAGCAGAAGGAAACTGAATAGCAGAAGCGACCAGGTACGAGGGAGTCTTGAAACTGCGAGCTCATACTGGTTGTGCGGGATCCTGAAGCTTGGGATAAAAAGACAATAGATTCTGGGAGAAACAAAACAAAACGTCAAGTACCGATGTACCGACATAGGGAGCTGCGGGCTTCTCATATGCATCTGTTCCACGATACGACACACGCACTGGTTCGACTGCACACAAAGTTAACGTTCAAGCTTGCAAGGTGGATTCGGGGGCCACTGCATCAACTTCTGGAGTGAGTTGGCAGCTCCGCAAACTTTCGTGAGATATGGAAACCTTACTATTCATGTAATGCCTACTAGCATCCGTCGATCCGCCCTTGGACGAAAGTAGTCTCGATGATCCGGTTGAACGGACGGCGGTGTATAAGGAGATAAACAGGAACGCATACCTGCCACTTGCAGGGTTTCATCGCTGATTTTGGCATGGCAGCTCTCCCAGCGCATCCGATAAGCAAAACACCATCCTATGACGACCAAGTATAATGTAACGGTTATGTACAAAGGCACAATGAGGGTAGGTCAGGCAGACACGTTATGTGCTTCGATCGGATCTGGGCGTATCCCCATCATGATGGGCCGCCAGGGAGATACGCAGGTCGATATGATAAACACCGGCTTCAGCGCTCCCTCATCAACTTTGTTCACCGAATCGGAACCGAATCCTGGCTGGTAAAACCTGAACAGGGACTGTGGATGATGCTGTGAGTTCGTACATGGACGTCCATCACTGAGCTACTTTTTTTTCAGAGCGGAAAACACCGCCCTATCAGATCAGTGGCGCAATCCCGTCTGATGCGATCAGGAGGGTCTGTCCTGTCGTAGAAATCCCCGTGCGGCATGGACGCTGTGGAGATTCGGTGTGCCTAATTCCATTCGCTCGACCCTGAGCGGACGACAATCGTTTTACAGTAGTAGTTTGCACCCAACGATTTTAACTCCGCCGTGCTTCGTTCGCACTAGTGGTGATACGGTGCATGAAGACAAACATGCGCTTCACCAGCAGACCAGAGTAGTTATACACCTGTCACATCGAAGGTATGGATATCTCGGATACCCCCTGATTGTACCGAGGGAAACCCCTGATCCGGATCCAGACATGCGAGGAGGGAAATGGGGTTCACCTGGATCATTAATGTGACGACGCGAGACCCGCTCTCGTATGACTCGAAAACTTGTACTACCTGTCCGTGTCTGGAACGGGCGTCCCCGATGGGCCTGGAGGTTGCAAACTGGCAGTGGCCACTGAGATAGGCAAAGCATCTAAGGTCATCATATCCGTGTTCAGCATGTCTTTGACGTCACCTCAGGTACGTACCAGCCCAGTAGTAATTTCTGCACATGTAGCCGCCCTCGTCGTTCGTCCAATCTGTGGCTTGATCAGAGTAGAGGGTAGACAGATTGATGATCTGTCAGCTGCGTATACGACAGGCGTAAGTGCTGCGGAATGGCAGATCAACGAGACGGCATGGACACACTCAGTACAGACGAACTGTAACTTGAAGTCAAAACGCAAGTGTCCAGATCTGAGGCGGCCCCGCTACCTCAGGCTCACCTCGGGTCGATTCCATTCCCTGCGCCAAGTTGACACCACATCATGTCTTCATGATACACTTCTTTCTTCCATACGTCTTTGGCGAACAAACCTCTGAGTCAGAAATGAAACCGCCACCTTTGCGTTTTGGATATGACAGCCGCTCATCTCCACTGGCCCCTGGGCCCTGGGTGGTTGAGCGCAGGGTCGATTGTCTGCTGCCGCAAGCCCCATCACTCGAGTTGCTGTAATCGGATGGCCAGGGAGATACGTAGGTCGATAACGATAACGATTCTTCCTATCTGTCACGAATATGTTCAGCACCGTATCCGCATCCACTTCTTACCAAACCGAATCCAAACTCTCGTCCCTGATTCGGAACCGAATGGTGGGGCTGGCGCGAATTGAAACACGGGTGCCCACGAGGCAGGGCGTGTGGATGTGGGTGTGTGGACGATGTCGTGGGAGGTGGTATAGTACGACCGTACTGTCCGTAGGAAACCCCCCACCGTGCGTGTGTGGAAGGTTGTGGCGATTGATACCGTGCCGAGTTCATTTGCCTGACGTTCGACCCTGAGCCGACAACATGAATCGTTTAGGTTATACTACACCATGGAGCCGTTTTCATATACAACTCCGTTCGCCCCCACATGACAGGGAGCTCATACAGCGTACGAGATGAACGTGCGCTTCGCCAGCATACCGGAGAGTAGTCAAAAGAATGGGTATCTCGCGATTCAGGAGCATCAAAGAGGCCGATTACTTCAACAGATGAGCATGACATACATACACATATCCCAAGCATTCGGAGAGAAACAGATGATCCAGGGGGTATTCAACACACAGAACGCTGACGCGACATGAGATGACATGAGATGTACCCCAAGCCCAGTCAAACGGCCTCAACGAGTTGCATCGGATCGTTATGCGGTGGTATCGACTCCGGACTTGCTTGATCGAGCATGGAGATGATGTTCTCGATGGCCGTCATACTCTTCCCATCCGCAAACAATCCCAATCGGAGTTCATATGCCATAGAAGAGACGGAACTGGCACTCCGAACGTGGCTGATATCGGTATTGTCTAGTTTGGTTAAAGGGGTTGAAAGACATTTGGTGGCCCGAGAGCTACAGCTGGGATCATGAGATGTCGTGACGGAGGGGAGCGTGTCCCGCCGCTTGCGAGGCGTCTGCGGTCCCTGGGTAACGAGTGTTGGACGGTTTTCATCGCGGACTTCGTTCAACTTGGGAACACTAGTCGGATCATCTCTCACATCGACATGGTTACCCCCGCTGGACAGATGGTCTCCCATCCCGCCGAGATTGACGAACACGGAGATACCAAGAGCATCAAGAGCCGAGGGTGACGAGTACAAGGAAGAAGTGGAGATCCTTGGCCCAGTCAGTGAAGAAAGCATTGTTGTCCTCAGAGCTGCAGGGTCGTCAGCGGGATTATCGTCCACACGGCCGGTAGCGTTCATGAGCATCCCATCAACGGACATCCAGATGTCCGGCGAGGCCACCTTTCCGGTCGGGCTCCAAGGGGAGGGAAGGCGCCCAATGTCCGCTGCCTTGATAGGCGAAACCACAAAGCCATGTCGATCGCCGAGCGAAATGACCTCCAGACTTCCGTCGGACATTGTGGTAGGAGAGATTGTGCTGCGATCAAGCTGCACCATTACCGCAGAGAACGGCGTTCTGGGAGTACAAGGTGACCTTGAGTGAAAAGTGTGAAACGACGGCGTTGTAGGACCATGAGAACCCCGAAAAGGTGATGGACTGCCTGGTGACACCATGGGGGGCAAGGATTGAACCTTGGGAGGACTCGCAGGAGAGAGGCGACCAAGCTCGATGTCGGAAGCGAGGCAGGGGGACGCCAACAACAGTGGTGTCGCGAATATGCCTGACAATGATATGTTTGGGAACGGACTTGCGGGAGGATGGAAGACGTGTTCAGGGTCGGTGAGGGCGCGTTTCGGTGTTGCGGACCGCGAACGACAGGCAGGGGTTGTTCGGGCAGTCGAGGATATGGGAGAGCTTGCTGCGGAAGTAGGATGTTTCAGGGGTGTCGGTTCTTTTACCCAAGTGGTATATGGAATGCTGGTTCTCTGGTGTGTCACCCTGAGTGGTGCGGAGGCGGGTCCTGCCGGGACGGTGTTGGGTTTGACCTTTGGGGATCTGGCAGTGACGGGATTTGGGAGGGCGGTGGCGGCCGACGGCGACTTCTTGAAGAGGCTCCCTAGAAATGCAATGAAAGAGAACCAGAGGGCCATGAGAAAACCCGGAGGCCGCTGATTATCGATTGGCTGTGCCATGCTGGCGCGAGGCGGGGGTAAAGGAGCGTGAAATGGTTCGATGCAAGGAGTGGTACGGCTCTGTAGTGAGCAGGGATGGCTGACATCCATCTGTGGTGGGCCGACGGGGGGCGGGTTGTCAGCCATTCGCAACAGGACTGAAACGAGAGCATGTGGGATCGATCGTCGGCCTCGCGCTGTCAACGCGCTTTTTGCGTGGCGCGCCGGAGTGATGCGAGAAGAGAGAAGACTCCTGAATCTGATGCGCACCTCTGCACGTCGATGCGAGCTGTGAGAGCGACGACGAGCGAGATGGGCCGCATGTTGGGAATGATGAAGGGAGGAGTAGAGATGGAGGTGGTCACATGTGGCACGTTTGGTCGATAAATGTACCGGCCGTACTGATGCATGAGACTGACATTTTCTCTTACTTCTCGACCAGCGCAGCACCCATGCAATGCTCTCTCCAAGTGACATCCATCAGCTTGACAACGACCCTCTTGCTCCTCCTCCCCCCCCTCCGTCCCACCCCACCGACCAGAAACCGAGTCGGAGCCGGTTCTCCCCGTCAGACACACCCCACTCTGATTCTGGCCTCAGCTTCTCCTCCAGCTCGTCCGGCGAGGTCAGTGGCTCGTCTTCCCTTCGGCTCTCCTTACGTGGCCATATAGCCGGTCGTGCGCGACCGCATAGATCACTTGCCACTCGCCCCACATACGCCCGTCCTTGTCAATTCCACCGTTCTGACCGTGTATCTGATTCCTTCCTGGCTTCCCCAGATCATGGGCACCCCCTTTGATCTCGGCGCGCAGCGTTTCGAGTATCCGTTCCCCCAAGCCCAGGGCTCGCCAACGGACCCATTCCTACCGCTATCGTCCTCTATCACTTCTCATTCCCACGCCCAATTACCGCCCTGGCCCGTTCACATCTCAAAGACGTTCCCTTTGACCCCGCCTCCACTCGGAAAACTCAAAGCACACCCCAAACTACGCTCTGCCAGCGTCCGTGAGCCCCCCGTCCCTCCCGGTCTCGTAAAGAGGCGAAGTCGCATCGCTGGCGTGCAACATCAGTCCTCTTCCGAAGAACCAAGCGACAAAAGTGATGTGAGCGACGAAACCGCGCGAGCACGACGGTCCTCCCGCTTTTCTCTGAGCCTCGCAGAGGCACCTCGACGAAATCCACTCCGGTCAGACGATGCAACGCTCAGTTCGTCAGAGATCGTCCCCATGAAACAAGTTGCCTCGTTCCCGATCGGGTCACACGATCGACCTAGTGTCGAGGACCCAGCAGGGCTGGCCCGTATTGGTGCTGGTTCACCAGAGGGTACTCCGCGTCCACCGGTTGTAAGTGCCTCTGCTTACAATGCTTGACATTGCGACGTAGGGAACGGCATTTCCCAAGTTATGCATGCGTCCCTATCCTGTCTTCTCCACGGTCAACATGCTTACCAACTAAACTCAAAACTGTTAGCTGCAACAGGAGAGGAAAGTGAACCATATGCGCCAGGAAGTTTACTCCTTTACAGTCTATTGTTGGATAGTCGTCAGCCAACGTGAGTGATGTTTTCCTCGTGCGACGATATGTTTCATGTGTTCTACTCTAGTATGTCGTTTCGTTTTCTATTTTCTTGGGTGGTCTTTGGGGGCCTAACCGGAGGGTCAATGATATCTACACGGTACGTCCAGCCGGATTCACGAGGAAAGACGCTGACGTGCCTGCCAGACGTTCGCATCCGGCTTGCATGTCTACACCAGCTGTATCTATTTCATTGCACGTCATATTTCCATGCAGGCCCTGCACCTCATTCATCTGTATAAATGAAAATGCCTCTTTCTTGATCACATCGCATGTGCTTTCATAGGCTACTCACCCAGTTATACGTACTCTATGCAATCTACGATACCGTCCTCCTTTACTCACACTGAGCGACTTGATTGCTCTGATCATCTGTCGTCACTCTTACTGTCTGATGGCGGTTGCAACCTACTCGCATCGATTCCGCACACGTTGATTTCATTGATGTATTCTTACGGGTCCCCGCATAGCAATGGATGTATTACTACCACCTCCACGATTCTACATCGTTGCCTGGTGCGATGCAGTAGTGAGTCGAAACTCATCGCCTTGGCCTCGAGCTTACCACGCGTCCGATCTCAGTCGGACGAGACACGCTATTCGCCAAAGTGACACTTTTCATATTGACCTGTCTGTCTCGGCTGGTTTACCGTTCGCCATGGTAATGATCTTATTTTGGAGGCTAGGCAGTGTGGATCAGTCCGCAGCACAGCCAACTCGAGAACTGGACAGCCTGTGTCACAACTCCCAGTGTATATATAACCCACTCCATCTGGGATGGCTGGTAGACGCAATAATGACCCAATATCCCAACGAGAAAGACCCTCATTCAAACTGGGTTAACCCACCTCAGAACCCACCCTACCCCTACACCTCGCGCGATGGTGCACCCGCCCTAGCGCCCGGTGAGAGCATTGGTTACGCTCTCCCGTCCCAGTCCCAATCCCAGTACCACGCGCCTCCGCCCCTACAAGGGTATGAGCCACCTGAGGGTCCCCCGCCCGATTACGGGTACGTCCAGAGTCACCCAGAGGGCCGATCGACGTACGATCCCAAGCGCCCGTCGCACGAGACGGTCTTTTCCCCACCCCCGGGCCTCTACGACGCGCCCGTGCCCGATGCTGGCCCGTCGTCCTCGTCGACCCAGGAGGGCGGGAACGGCGGCATCATGATGTCCGTTGCCTCCTTCTTTGGCAACAAAGGTCCACCGCCCTCCTGGCAACGTCAACCGCCGATGCAGCTCCCGTACAACGCCTTCCCGGCCATGTGTCTGATCTCGAATGGCAAGGAACTGAGCAAAGGGTTCCCGGAGTTGCCGCCTCCGTGTCAGCTGAATCCGCACCCGTTTGCGACGCACGACATAGTCGAAGAGGACTGGAAACGGTACGTCGTGGATGCGATGGATGGCAGTTGACGAGATGCGAATCGTTTCTTACCTATATAGGTTCTTGGCGGACGTCAAGAAGGCGGGGTCGCTCTCGCCCGCACAGCGCATCAAATCCAACGTTATCCCGATGGTCACGGGGATGAGTCTCGTCAGTGCGTATCTTCTCGCACGCGCATCCAAGGATGCTTTTTGACCAATCTGGTACACGACAGCGGGTTTCATCGCGACGTTTGCCATCGAGAAGAGGATGAAGTCCAGGAACCGCGGTGCGGCGGGCGATCTCGTGGATCACTGGAACCACGTCAGTTTCTTTGGCGCGTTCCACCGTCTGTGGTCTTTTGCTCACGGATTTGTGTAGTACTTTTTCGGACCTAGGAGGATGGAGGTGGTGCTTTGTCAGGGTTCTGAGCGCCTGAGTGGTAAACTGGGTGCTGCGCCGGTTGGAGACCCCCGCCAGGAACGCATGGCCCGTAAATTGCGCAGGCGCAGCGATGACTCGGACGACGACTCGGACTCGGAGTCGTCTGAGGATGACCACCGACACGGCCATGGCCACGTCCCTGAGTCTGGTCTCATGACAGGGAGACAAGGACGTCGTGCTGCGAAGAGAGAGAGACGTGAGGCGAGGCGGGAGAGGCGGGCTGAGCGACGGGCAAGGAAAGCGCGTGGGGAGGACAAGGAGCCGTACCAACTTTTCATCACTGCCATCTAAATGGACGTTGAGCTAGACGAAAGAAAGTGTACAAGTACAAGTCTGTTGCCTCGACGACGAGACGCTGTTTCATGGCTCTATATTAATGAGAGGTTTCGAGGAGTATTTAGATTCGAATTGTCGTGTGTAGTGAATTTGAGTAGGATGTGGATGGATGGCTGCGATTCAATTCGCTCCATCATGGCGCGTCTTCGCAGGGACACTCTCCCCGTCGTCGTCCCCCCTCCACTCCGCATCTTCGCGACCGGCGCCGTCTTCCTCACCCACTCTCTCGTCCTCCCCACCCACCCCATCCCCGGCACCGTCTCCCGCGCACAGTCCGTCTACTCCTCCCGCGGCGGAACAGCACCCCATGTCCTCGCCCTCCTCGCCCAGCTCGCCGCCACCGTCCCCGCAGCCGGCGATATCGAGCCCATGCTCATCGCATCCCTCGGCAGCAACCCCGATGCCCTCCGCCTTCGCGACGCCCTCGAAGCCGTCGGCGTTCGCACTAAATACTGCAAAATTTGGCCCGGCCTCGGCGTACCCACCGCATGGGTCGTCCACGCCCGCGACATCGACACACGCACCGTCATCAACCACAACCCCCTCCCAGAGGTCTCCCATGAGGACTTTATCGCCCTCCTTGGGCCTGTCCTCGCCCCTGAAAATTATATCGGTTTCAACGCTCCCCAGCCTCCCCCTCCCCCTCCCATCCCTAGAGACCAGCGGTCGCCGTCTCCCGTCTCCATGTTTCCGAATGCTCAGGCACCGTCCGCACCACCTCCATCCACGTCGTCCCGTCCCAACACCGCACCCTCCACGGCCAATGCCACCCCGCCCGCACCACACTCCTACGGCGTCCCCAGCCCGAATCCACTTTCGCCTGCCCCCTTCGACTGGCTCCACTTTGAAGGTCGAAGCGTGCGCACTACCATCGCGAACCTCGTCGGCCTAGACGGTCTCGCACGCGAACGTAAATGGCGCTCTCACTCCGTCATCTCCGTCGACTTGGGTCGTCGAGCCCGTGAGGGCGTCCAAGTGGTCTGTCCTTTTTACACCACACGCGTCCGTCTCGAGAGACTAACCCGCCCTACAGCTCATTCCACACGCAGACGTCATCTTTCTCACCACGACCACCTTTTCCTCTCTCTCTGGCCCAGCTCAGCCCGGTTATCCCGCCCCACCCTCGCCCGGAGTCGCACCGACCCCACGCGCGATCCTGCTCTCCCTCGCACGTCACGCCCCCTCCCACGCCCTTCTCGTACTCGACGCCGGTCGCGACGGCGCAGCCCTCCTCAGCCTCCCCACCAGCGAATACCTCCAAAGCTCCGGATGGACCCAACTCTTCTCCACTCGACCCAACGTTGCCCGTCCGACCGGACATGGACACAGTGCCTCCAACACGACCTCGAATGGCACCCATACAACGCGCACTTGGGACGGCGTCGAGAGCGTGCGGTCCGCGTCCGATTTCTGGGCTGGGGATGGACCCGCAGACGGCTCGTTTGCGTCCCAGGACAGTGCGTATACACGCCGCGCGGACGGGCGGACCAGTGGGGAGTCATTTCATCCGATGGATGATGATGACGAGGAGGAGGAGGGACAGGGTGAGGATGGGGGTGGGGAAGATGGACGACAGACGCCACAGCCGGAGCGGGGTCGGGAGCTGGACGAGGATCTGGACGAGGAGGGGGCGCATGCGGCGTTCGTGGCTGGGATGATATGGGCGCTGAGCAGACGCGTGTTGCCTGGCCCACCGTACGTGCCTGGACTTGGACCGGACGGGGAGGCAAAAGGCAAGGACGGGACTGCTGACATGGGTATTCGGTGGCGGTTGGACGAGTGTTTGAGGTACGGTCTTTTTTTTTTCGAATTGTGCGTGTTGGAAAATAGGTTGCTGATGGGGCGAGTAGGTTCGCTACCGAGCTTGCGTGTCGGAAAGCGCACGTCCGGGCCGACGACGTCAGTTCGGCCAGTGTGGCTTCGTCTTCTAAACATGTCAAGGAACGCGACGAGTGGGATGGACTCGGAGAAGCGATGCGGCAGGCTGGGTGGTTCGATTGAGCAATGATCTTTTAATGCCATCATGACTTGTCTTTGCCTTGTGATACCCCCCCTCACGACGTTTTTCGACGAATAGATACGCCTATACCAGGGCTTGCTTCATCTCAGCCAACAAGCAGAGCAGCATTTATCTTTTTTCTCTCACCCACGGTATAATAGTACTAATAGTACACAAGATACATTGGTAGAACGACTCTTCGTCTCGACACGCATACGTTTTTCAGACACGGGATCCGTACACATCTTTGGCCTCGACGCCAGCCTGACCCTTGCGCGCGTTTGCCTGTGCCCATCTGAACAGAACCATCAGCACGTGCGAATGGCGTTATTGGAACAGGACCGTACTTTTTGATTCGGATACTCTCAATTTGGATGAAGCCGGTCGTGTCGGTCGGCTCGAACCCGCCGAGTTCGTCCATGGACGACTGTTGCTCGTCGTATAGACCCTAATTGTTGCAAAACGTCAACTCCACGCTCGTTCTCGCGGTAAGAGAGGAGACGGTGCTCACCTCGTCCGAGTAGCGTCCCTCGACGATCACGTTCCCCTTGAGCAGCTTCAAACGGACGACACCGTTCACGGTCCGCTGACTCGCCGGAATCGCGCTCGTCACGAATTCACGCTCGGGCGTGAAAAAGTGGCCATTGTACAGAATCCGACTGAGCTCGATCGTGATGAACTGGTCACGGAGCGCACGGACGTTGCGATCGAGGGTGAGACCCTCGATATCCAAGTGTGCCACGCGGAGGATGGTCGCAGCAGGGGTCTCGTAACAGCCGCGGGATTTCACGCCGATAAACCGGTTTTCGACGACATCGACTCGTCCGATACCGTGTTTCCTTGCGAGCGCGTTGAGCTCGAGGAAGATCTCGACGGCGTCGGTGTACGTCTTGTCGGCAGTGGTGACCTTGACGGGGATACCGGCCTTGAACTCGATGATGATGCGATCGGGTGCAGAGGGGGCGTCCTCGATGGATCGGGTGAGTTTCCACATGTCGACGGGAGGGGTGATATCGGGATTTTCGAGGATGCCTGCTTCGTAGGAGATGTGGAACAGGTTTTCGTCCGTAGACCAGGGCTTTGACGCGGTTTGCTGGACGGGAATGTTCTTTTCAGCGGCGAACGCGAGGAGGGCTTGACGACCGGGGAAACGGTTGTAGAACTCTTGATGGGGTGCGTTGAGTGCGTTGAGTGCATGGAAGTGGGGGTGGGGGATGACATACCGGGGAGACGCCATGGGGCGATGACTTTGATGTCTGGTTTGAGACCGTAGAAGGCGAGCTCGAAGCGGACTTGGTCATTTCCTTTACCGGTGCAACCATGTGCGACGTAGCTGCGGGATCGTGTTGGTAAGGAGGTGGATAACGGCGCACTGTAAGCTGCTTACTCGCATCCTTCCCTCTCCGCGACGGAGATCATGCCACGGGCGATGACTGGGCGGGCAAGCGAGGTACCGAGAAGGTATACACTCTATGTTTAGGGTTGTCTATCAGATCGCGATAGATGTCAGGGGGGGACTCGAACCTCGTAGATGCAGTTGGCTTGGACAGCAGGGTAGATCAATTCAGTGACGAATTCGCGGCTCATATTCTTTTTTTTTTGTGCGTATGATGCGTCAGCGTACGACTCCGATCAGAGAAAAAGCGATCAAACTGACCTCTTTGAAGAATTTTGTAGCTCCGGATCTCAAGGCTTTGTTCTCGGCAGCTTCAAAGTCCTTGTTGCACGAAATGTGAGGGCGTAGGGGGGAGGAGGAGGATTGTGTCACTTACCTCTTCTTGGCCGACGTCGGCCATGAAGGCGTATACTTGGTATCCCTGCTCGACGAGCCATGCGAGGATGCAAGAGGTATCTAACGATTTGCCGATCAGGGTGCAAGACGCGCGATGGAATCACATCGCAAAGATCGACGCACCGAGTCCACCAGAGTACGCCAACAAGACGCGACCTGATTTCTTTTCTGCCATGATTCTAACACGAACGATGAGAGATAAGAGTGTGAAGGAAAGAGTGGATGGTATATAAGTCAAATCGGCTAGTAACCGATCACGTCTCCATGAGAACATTCCAAAGGTCGTTAACGCGGTCGATTCCACCATCGATTTGCGTGGAAATGCTCAGGTCGACTACATACAGCCTCTGAAGGTCACTTTGTGCTGGATCGCGGTTTCTCCGTGCGAGCATCAGCATCAGTGATTGGCGCCGGGGCAGCTCGTACTATGCACATTAGGTACCGGGCATGTGAGTGTTACTGATCCACAACATTATCCAGTTTTGGTCCACCACCACCATATCCTCTCCTTCATTTCCGACCTGCGCAGTCATTCTTGAGCTGTACTAGCTACCTCGGATGACTGAGCACCTACCTCACAGACTTGCGAATTCTCATGCACACCTGAGCTCACTCCCAGCAGACGCGGAACACCTCTGGAAATAGCTCTCTGCGATTCCGAGTCTGCGATATCTCCAGGGTTTTGATATCGAACCGAGGGATTTCTCGCGCTGTTTAGCGCGCTGGCTTGGTTTTGATGGGACACGGAGGCCTGCTGCATGACCATGTTCAGTATCCAAATGATGGACCTCCCTGACGTTTTTTTTCATATGACTCGCAAACCACATGACATATCTACTTCCCAACAGTGTGAAGAAACTCAGAGAACTTTCCCTGTCACCTGCGCACCATACTTCTGATACATTCCTCACATACCAAAGGGTATGCTATGTAACAGCGTAGTATGACGAGTATACAGCGTGGAATTGGACTTCAAACCACGGCATCTCCCGGGCCGGAGCGTTGTTTACCAACAGCCTTGAAAACAAACAACCGCCTGATCTGATCGAGCTACGTCGCCATGGGTCGCGCTCGGACAAAGCAAAAAAAGTCTGCTCGTACCACGTCGACCTCAGAGACACCCTCATCATCGCCCTCCGTCTCGTCACTGCTCTCGAAAGCGCAGGACCTCATCGTCCAGTGTGATTATCCCCTCGCCCGCAAATTCACCGAGCGCGTACTCACCAGGGAAGATGCCACTCTCGCAGAAAGGAATCAGGCAAGGGAGATGCTCGCCGTCGTCCTCTTGGAGATCGGAGACGTCGATGATGCAAAGGATGTACGTCGACGCCTTTTTTCTTACGCCGGCCGCCGGCTGCTGAGATCCAACTGAGTACGCTGCGCTAGATCTTCCTTACCCTCGTACCCCCTCATCCGGAGGCTCCGTCGCCCCCGCTGCCATCTGCATATCTATACCTCGCACAGCTCACAGACGATGACCCGCATACTGCCCTCGCACACTACCAATCCGCGATCGATCTCCTCCAAACCCAACTCAAAGGAAAATCCATCTCGACCGGAAACGCATCCGAGGAGGACGACGCCGAGATCAAGGGAAACATCGTCCGCGCCTATCTTGGCATGGTAGAAATCTGGATGGATCCAGAGTACGATCTATGGCGAGTTATCCCTCCTCTCCTCTCCTCTCCTCTCCTCTCCTCTCCTGCCCATCCATCGCTGACACCTCATCGCTTGTCGGTAGCGTCGACCCTACCGCCTCGAGCACGTGCGATTCCCTCCTCTCACACGCTCTCCAGATCGATCCACAAAACCTGGAAACACTCCAGACGCTCGCCAGCGTCCGTCTCTCGCAGGAAAAACCAGACGAAGCACTCCTGGCTCTCCGGACGTTTCCACCACCCCCCGCACAAGACACGGCTGCGACCACGACCGATCCACGGTCTCACGCGCTCCTCTTGCTCAACGCGCTACCCATCCAGACGCGCGTCGCGCG